>JAATLQ010038625.1:19700-164903 GCA_013421005.1 Heliconius erato x Heliconius himera
GCTCTTCCGATCTAGTAAGTGTTTATGTTATTGGGATCTATACGTAATCGCGTCACACGAAATACAGGTATGGATAAAAATCGTGAAATGATAAAACAAACCCTACGTCCAAACTGTTGAGGCATCTTGATTAATTTCTTTAGGTATAGGTTTGAAATATTTTACCCTATATGCTGTTTCCGTAAATGGAGCGCTGCCTCTTCCACCCTGTATATTAGAAATACAAACAAAAAAATTGTGTATATAACACATCATGTTTTCAAACAGCCATATTGCAGGATAAACAGAGAGAGAGAGAGAGAGTCTAATCGCTAGTTATCTCTGACTCCTTGTTAAACGTTTCATTTTAGTTTCAAGGTTTTATTATTATTCATAAAATATCTAAATAATATATTCAGGTAAAACCTTATATCGTATTTGAAATCAATCGGAATCGATCGGAGATATCCAGATACGCTTAAACACGTAAGGTTACTTTCACCAACAAAAATCAATTGTTTTCTTCGAACGTCACTAAGGGCCCAGGCAATTGAATGGAAAGCTGGCAATTACTGGTAAAATTACCTTAGTTTCACACGAATTTACAGATATATAAAACAAACTTGAATTATGGCCGGTGATGGCATCTGTGAAATATCATTCATTCTTTATACTAATGTGAATTAAGCAATTCTATTACTTCAAGTGATTTTTAGAATTATTTATATTTTTTTTAGTATTGCAAAATAATAGCACAATATGGCGTCACTAAAATTTAGTAAGCCACATTCATTAAAAAAATAACCAGTTTTATGTAGGCTAATCCTTTATATTAAATTACAGGTTTCATATAATTTACAATAAAAGTTTTACATAAAAATATTACACAATATATTATATATAAATCTTAAATCGTCAACCAAATAATAGAAGGTGTTAAACGTTCGAATCGATCACAATAGGCAATAACGACCCTTCCGGCGGAGAAATGCGGCCCCGATTTCTTTCCCATAAATGTATGTGGTGTAGAACAAGTAAAGTTTCAGCTTTCTAGGTCAACGAGGCTACTGAGGGCTAGGAAAGTTAGACAAATGGACACGTCGAGAGAAATTATAACATTTATCTATGAAGGACACACTTGAGGGCACAGTTAAAACTGTCGCAGGAGACGAAACACAATATTAACGCGTATATTATTATATTTCTTAATAGGATTTATTTACAAGCCTACCAAGAGTTTAAAGAAGTGTATATTATAATTGCTTTTGTATAATTTTATGTTTGTAAACTGTAAAATAGTTATAATATAAAAATATATAACATTTTTCGAAGTTAACTGAGGTTTTAAATTTAAAATATGTTCTAATAGAATTTATTTATATGCCTACCAAGACTTTGAAGAAATGCATATTACCTCCTTGATTATTTTTATGTCTGTAAACTGTAAAATAGTAATAACATACAACATTTTGCGACGTTATTACACATTTTAAATTACGTTCTAATAAGATTTATTTACATGCCTTCCAAGACTTTGCAGTAATATAAATTACTTGCTTTGTATATTTGTAAACTGTAAAACAGTTATAACATGAACATATATAACATTTTCCGATGTTATCTAAAGTTTTAAATTACGTTCTGAAGGTTAAAAAAAAAAACAACAATATAATAATTTTATACTATACAACCTATCTTCGTTGTATATCTCTTATTGGTAATCTTGTACCTGCCATCATTATGATCATATTAAATTGCACCTGCTTCCCTTCAGTGGTAAACAAAAGAATGATCTACCCTATAATTTGTGCGTGGTGTATCTTTTGACATTAATCTATACAATTGCCGGTATTTTTTTCATTGAAATTAAACTCCATGTACTACAAAAACAAAACACTATTTAAGTCTATGAGACATTTTTGTACGTATAAAATCCAAATATATATTTTTTAAATATATGAATTCATCCTATTCATTCTATTTTCAAGGATAATTTGTATCGCTTTACTCTACATTAATTTCTATATTCTTCATATCCAACAGGTACATTGTAAATTCAAAATAAATCAGCTTCACGCTGTTTCCCACCCACAGCAGGGTAAGCAGAGGAAACATAGTGTTAAGATACTCCGTTCCCCCACTCTCCGCCGAATTTGGAAGGTGTTGAGTGGCGGAACTCAACGCCGCTGTTTGCCTCGACACAAGAGCGAAGAAATGGAAATATAAATTTAAATAAAAATTTCATTTCCTCGAGTGAGGATCGAACTCACAACCGTCGCGTTACAGTCCTCCTAGGCTTAAGGTACAATCTAGGCTTAAGGATTTTAATAATAAATATAACGAACAATGTAATTGATCTAAACAAAGACAGAAGTTACGAACGAAAATATGAAGTTACTTAAAACAGAAAACAAAATACAAGGTCAATTAAATAAATTATTTTATAAAAAGATGATTTTCTAAATGTTAATAAGGTCACGGGCTCTACACAAGTATAACAAAGATAACTGAAGAAAGAAAACATAGCGTGTAAGTAATGATGACGGGTTAATGATAAAATCCATAGAAGACATCATTATTTTCTCCACGTCCCGCCGCATAACGTTGATTTCGGTGTAGGTGTTGGTCACTTATATGTAAAAAACCTAATCAAGGCCGCCGACACATTGCATTAGGTCATTGGCTTCATCTTCCGGTTTGATCTTGGATAGATTATTAATAAAAGCTTTCGTCTAATAAAGAAGTATAATTAAAATTTAAAAACCAGGCACTTTACTAAAATCACTAGCCGTAGACAGTTAGTTATTATAGTTGTAGACATTAGTTGGCAGGAAAACGATCAATTTCAATGACTTAAGGCCAGCCGTGGCGCAAGACTATAAGTGTGTGACTGTAAACACGACTGGTTGTGGGTTCGATTCCCATTCTATGAAATAAAATATTTATTTAAATTTATATTTTCATTTCTTCGCTCTGGTGTCGAGGCAAAGCACAGCGTTGAGTTCCGCCACTCAACATGCATCTCTAGAATTCGGTGGGGAATGGGAAACGGAGTGTCTTAACACTAGTTTTCCTCTACTTGAACTGCTGCGAGATGCAGCGTAAAGTTGTTTTTTTTTTTCATAAATTACCGGCATTTCCCGTTTCTCTAGATAATTTAGCACTCCAACGATCCAATTCCGAGACGCTGATAACCTCAACGATCGAATTCTAGATCAATCACTTCAAGCATGACAATGTGATCATCATGGAAAGCATGTACTCCATTTAAGTAAACGCTCACTTTCTAATATTCCGGAGATCAGATAAAATTAATACAATTGACCCCTTTATAAGATATTGCACGACAATTTAATCTATATTTTATTGTAACGGTATATGAATTAGAGTTTAAATTTATAGTTTAGATTACTGTGGTACGCCGGCTGGGCTGTGTGGTGGTAACCCGATACAAACCCAATGTACCATTAGATGTAAGTAATAAGACAATTTGCCACTTGTGAATGTAAATTATATTAAAATGATAGTAAAGTTCCGTATTAGATAATGTCGTCACGAATCTGTAATAAGGATTATTCACTGTTTAACGAGAATTTGTATCTCGTAAAGAGGAATTTGGAAAATTAGAAAATATCATAATGCTGAAGTAAACGGAAGAAGATTTTGATAATAATTTAAGATATGGAGTGACACAAGGGAGTGACTGTAAATGCGGTGGTTGTGGGTTTCATTTCCATTTGAGGGAATAAAGTATTTAATATTTTCATTTTCTCGCTATAGTAATAAAGTAATAAAGCTAAGCACGTTAAGTTGTGTCACTCAGCACGCATTGTCTCAAGAATTCGGCAGAAAGTGGAGAATAGGAATGTTTAAATTTTAACAGAGTATCTGGACACTAGGTTCCAGGTTCCCTCAGCGTAATTTACATAAATACAGTGTGAATCTAAAAAATGATTACAGAGTATTATAAATTAATTAAATTTGAAAGTATGTACAGAATGATGAATGATTCTCTTTTAATTGGAATGGTAGAGTCAACAAATTATGCACTACATCATCATTTAAACAAATTATTTCTTGTGTAAATATTATTAGAAACTAAACTTATATGATTAATTTAAAAAGCCATTTTAAATAGAATTAAAAACATATCGTAGATAAATTAAAATTTAACATTTCGATTATAATTTCTTGAAGCAATCAAAATTTATTTCACTTTTAATTTACTTACAATATTATGATGGCGTGAACGTTACTTTCATAAGAAATAAAACGACATTGATAGATGAAGCGCTCGTTATGAGCGGAGAGGATATTGATTTAGGAAGTACTTCCAAG
Source organism: Heliconius erato x Heliconius himera (assembly GCA_013421005.1). Lineage (NCBI taxonomy): Eukaryota > Metazoa > Arthropoda > Insecta > Lepidoptera > Nymphalidae > Heliconius > Heliconius erato x Heliconius himera. Next base: position 24,018 of record JAATLQ010038625.1, read on the forward strand.
CTGTTTCAGTTACGTAAACTCACACCTAAAAAAAAACGTAAAATTTTGCAAGAAATTGATTAAAATTTTGTTTCAATTAGTAAGACTACTTCAAATAGATGATGAAAGCAATTTATACTATCTCAGATTTCTTGTAATTTTATACAGCAATATAAATTTTAAATTCCTAAATAAAAACAAGTCTTCGTAATATAAATAAAAAAGAAGGTTTCGAATATCAATTCCAGTAATAATGGTACTGGCCCTAAATAAACAAAAAAGATAATGGACCTCACAGGGAATGTACTGATTAGATTCTTCGTAAAAAACATAAAGAGTAAGGCATGTAATACGAGATTTTTGTAAGAAAATATATTACAATGTTGTTTATTCTATTAAATGTTAGCGTTGACAAAACACGGCGGTTAGCTCCGTCACTCACCACTCGATATCACATATTTGTATGTAGAAGAACTAGATATCTTAACATTTTGTGCCGATTGCTTAATTAAGAAATTCAGTTCTTCTCTATCCAATTATGGAATATCGCCGTGCTTTGTCGATGCTAATGATAAGAAAAATCGCGACAATTCATGCTTTATATTAAAACTTGACCAAAGTCTGATAACCACAATCGTTTATATAGAACATTAATTAATTCCGGCTTAAAATTAATTTAAAATCAAATCAGCTTCACGCTGTATCCCGCACACAGCAGGGTAGGCAGAGAGCGTGAGAACATAGTGTTAAGACACTCTGTTCCCCACTTTCTGCCGAATTCTGGACGCATTGCGTGCTGAGTGGCAGAACTAAACGTCGCGCTTTGCCTTGACACTAGAGCGAAGACATGGAAATATAAATTTAAGTAAATATCTCACCTCCTCGAGTGGGGATCGAACCCACAACCCGTCGGTTTTACAGTCACACTTTGTGCCCCTACGCCACGACTGGCCTCAATTAAAATGAATTTACATATTAGATACATACAATAGTCAGTTAATGTTCAAGATAAATATCACAGTGACGGTCCAAGGAAGTTAAAAATATTTTTAAGAACGAGTTTCTGTTCCTTTACGCCTATTAGAGGGTTGCACGCTACAATAGTGTAATTACGAGATCAGAGGATCACGGCGAGATCTATCTACCGTTTATACAGGTGTTTCGTTGCTTTGTATGTCCTATATCAAAAATGTGAGGCCAGTCGTGGAGCACAAGCGTGTGAATGTAAGATGATGATGGCGGGTTCGATTTCCACTCGGGGAATTTAATTATTTTTCTTTCCTAAGTGTGGAATAACACTTTAAAAAATGTGTAAAAATTAAATGATTAATTTTATTAATATTTTCATTTCTTCGTTTTGATTACAAAAAAAAAGCGCTGCATTGGGCCAACACGCAATGCCACCAGAATTCGCCAGTAAGTAGGAAACGGAGTGTCTTAACAATAGGTTTTCTCTGCCTACCCTGCTATAATCAGTTCCATCTTAATAATATTAACAAAAATAATATAAAATTAATATCCATTTTTACTTTTAGTTCTATATAAAAATTCAATTTTATTTAAAGAGTGTTGAATTCTAACATCCTGTATCCCACAGGTGAGTTACAAAACAACACTTGTAAAGCAAAACGAATCGTAACCGACAAGAAGAACATTTTTTATATCAAAGATATTCAGGATTCACTGACCTTAATTTAACAGAAATTATAATCGATTTATCATACACTGTTTTCTAGGAGTAACAATAAAAATCAAAAAAATCTTCTATACTTATTTGAGTATTAAGTTAGATATGAAGCTACATAATTGTTATGAATCTTAATAACTATACATATAATAAAACTGAAGATCATGGCTGTTTGTACATGAAAAAGATATTATATGAAAAAATCGTTTTTTGGAGGTGTTTAAATAAAAGTAACAGAACCAACAATATTTTTTGTCTGTTTGTGTCTTCAAGACTACTTAACAGACTGCTTAAATGCACTTTACATTATTGTATTTTGACAAACTTCCCTTAATATTTAGTATCAGCTTCGTGCCGTATCCCGTATACAGCAGGGTAGACAGAGAAGCTAATGTTAATACACTCTGTTCACCATTTTCTAATTAACATTTAGTGTTAGTTTTATTTACACACGCGACAATATTGCTATAAAATAAGTGTTTTATTCAGTTGATTTTCAATGCATGGACAATGTCTTTAAAATGATAATATTATTGGACCACGAAAATAATCTAGACGAGAAAATAAATAATTTTATATAACAAGCGGGCGAAGCCGCGAACGGGTCGCTAGTATACAATAAAAAAGTAATTATCAACAATTGAATGCCTTCATTATTTTGATACTTCAAGCATACGTTACGCAAGATTTTTATAAGAGTCAAATCAAAATAAAATAAAAATTAATAGAGCCATTTGCCATTATAGCCACAGAAGATGCAACCACTGGTTCCAATCAACATCACAAACATACACTAATGTCATTTTCAAAGATTAACGAGAAAATAATACGCGAGAACGTTCAAATATCAACAACTCGCGCTCTTTCCATTCTCTTTTTTCTATGACATAACTAAACTGTGTATTAGATAAAAACAATAGTTTTCTCAATTTGTCACAGACGATTTCTTCTGCTTCGATAAAATCTCATTATATTATAAGCGGTCGTCGCTCGTTAGTATCGGCCAGTTTGAGATTACTTTCGTTGATATTTGAGAAAGCCGCCATATATTTTCTTTGAGAAATTCCAGTAAAGATCGGCCGCAGAGACAATACGAATAACTCACAATTTATGACATTAAAACTTAAATTTCAAGCAATAAAAAGAAAGTTTAAGAATAATAGGTATGTAGTATATTTTACTAAAAAAATGTTTACTAAGTTAAAGAAATTGACAGACAAAAATTAGATTTACGCATGTCACAGATTCAGTAAAAAATATATATAATGTAAAGGTATTAAATTTTCACAACTTATATACATATTTGGGAGAGCATTTTCACTTTTACCCAACAACAAAACACGATTATTTATAATAATTACCTTATAACTATCAATCTTGAAATGGCGTCGAAACAAAAAGTAAAGTATAAAACGAATATATTAATTCAATTACGATATGGGGCCAGTAGTGGCGCAGGGGCACCAAGTGTGACTGTAAAATCGACTGGTTGTGAGTTCGATTCCCAATCGAGAAAAGGAAATATTTATTTACATTTATATTTTCATTTCTTCGCTCCGGTGTCGAGGCAAAGCGCGGCATCGAGTTCCGTCACTCAACACGCAATGCCTCCAAAACTCGCCGGAAAGTGGAGAACAGCGCGTATTAACACTAGGTTCTCTCTGCCTACACTACTGTTTGCGGGATACAGCGTGAAGCTGTTAAAAAAAAATACTATATGACCGTCAATAACTCAAAATGAAAGGCCAAGTTCACAAAACAACATCGATTTCACTTTTCTTCACATGTCATAATAAAAAAGCGAGAGCGTTCTAGCAATAATATTTGTCTATTAAATATAAACACTCCAAAGGGCTCACTCAGTACAGAAAGTAAACTGTTCGTTCTATTGAAGAAACTTGATAAATCTAATGTATACCTTGTTATAAAGTATTAAGTCAGATATGAAATTTGTTAAAGTTTGGATGAAATAGGGGCAGGAAAAGTTTCCTACTGAGACGGTAAGTGATTCTAAACAAAGAATGTACCGATATTGGAATAATATGATATGTAAATATATATCGTATGTGTTGTTAGTGTATGTTTTTACTTTTACACGTTATTAAACATATGAAGAGGCCGTCGTGGCGCAGGGGGACAAGCAAGGACAGACTTTAAACGCAACGATAGTGGGTTCTATTCTAATTCTCAGGGGACATGAAATATTTAATATTTTCATTTTCTCGCTCTGGTTAGAAGGCAAACCGCGGCGTTGAGTTCCACCACTCAACACGCAATGCCTCATAATTCGGCGGAGTGGAAAACGCAAGTATCTTAATGAAGAACGGAGTGTCCTAACTGTGTCAGTGTCTAAAGCTAAAAAATTAAACATATGTATATTCAAGGTAAAGAAATAATTAATATTTCACTATAAATAATTATGAAACGATAATTATAAATTTATATGGAACGTAATAATAAATCTCAAAGGACACATGACAATTTTTTCTTAAACCGAAAGGTAGTGCGTGTTTCACCTGTACACCTACATACATACATACATATTCTTAATTTATGACGTAATTTAAGTATTAAATACAAGACCTTCCCGTTAAGTTAAAGTGGTATTAGTTAACGACGAAGGATAGAACGAGATATGACGAGGGTGTCACTGTTTATACAGGGTGACCGCACGCAACCTTCAAAAGTTAACACATTGGTTAAGAGTATGGAGCGGTCATTACACTTTATTACTTTAAGGAGGCAGTTTTATTGTACCTCTATACATAAATTCTGACGGGTGTGGGTACGATTCCTATTTCGGGGTTGAATATTTACGTTTCCTCACTAAATTAAGGGAAAAGTGGGGAACACAGTATCTCAACAATAGATTCTCTCTCTTCCAATCCTGGTATGTAGGCAAAGTGTAAAGTTATTATGTCCACAAAATATTATAACATGACATATAAATATATTAAATAAAAGATCACCTAACATTTTATCGTTTAAATGTTGATATCATAGATTGATCAAGTATAAATTATAGGAGTTTGCATTGCCCAGGTTCGTAACGATATTTCCCCATTAAAAAGGCGAACGTATTTTATTTATGAACGTATGGCTTAGTGGTCAGAACGCCTGGTCGGTTTCCAGAAGACGCGGTTTCGAGTCCCGCTACGTTCAAATTTTTATACGTTTTCTAAATAAGTATTTTTCTTTCCTAAGTGTAGAATAATACTTTAAAAATGTTTAAAAGAGTAATGTATCGTTTAAAAATATAACAAAACAATTTTATTCTTTAATATGTTTTCAGCTTGATAAGAAATAAAACTTTTAAAAAAGGCATTTAAACATTTAGTAAATAGCCACGACGCTATTGTTGTACAATCGGGATGGCGACCCAATAACAGGTGTCACGCGAGTTAGTATTGTCGACACGCAAGAGTCAGATAGAAGAAATTAAAACTATTGGACATAGATTAAATAATAATATTATAAAATGTGGCGCAGGGGCGCACAAGCGTTTTACCGCGTTTTACAGGTTGTGGGTTCGATCCCCACCCGAGAAAAAGGAATATTTAATATTTTAAAAGTGCGGCGTTGAGTTTCGCAATTCTACGAAATGAGGAGAGCGGAGTGTCTTAGCCCTAGGCTACCTCTGTTTACATTGCTATATATGGGATACAACTGTAATACATCGTGAAGCTGATATTATAATATTAAAATGTAAAATTATTAAGTAAATATATTTAAATCTGTAATAGACATTCATTATTTACAATTAAGTAATGAATCGTAAGTACTTATTGGATAAAAAAAAACGACAACGAAAGCGATGGAAAGTGGCAATTCACTTCCCGTGTTTTTATAGAAAACGTAAATATAAGCATAAAATTATAATTTTGAGAAATTAATTAATATTTATATCATTATTTATTTTAATATAACAAGGTTTATTAATTTCTAATAGAATAAATTATTAATTCACATTTACTAGGGCTTTAGTTTAAAAAATACAGTATTTTAATGTCAATAAATAGTTGTCGAGAAAAAATACTTACCAAGATCTATATAAAATCAAAGAAATATATTAAAAAATTGCGATTTAATGAGGAAATAGCAAAATCTATATAATTTAATTTGCGACGATTTTTAAAATAGTTTTTAAAGTTAAAAATTAAAACGACATATATACCTACAGCTTAAACTAAAGTAAACTTAAACGATTCGGCAAGCATTCGCGTGACAATAGCCGCTCAACACGCGACGACGACTTACGAATACTAAATTAGTATGGGCTTCAAAGTTATTTATATGCTAATATAGAATTCCCGTAACTTTATGTACAAATTCCTTTGGGTAGAATCATAAAAGCGTAACAAGCTGTGAGAAGTAAAATTAAATAATATAACCATGTTTTTAACTGCTATTCTTCCGCCACACTCAACACGTAATGCCTCGAGAAAATTCGGCGGAAAAGGGGAACGGAGTGTCTTAACACTAGGTTCCCTTTGGCTACACTGCTGTATGCGGGATACAGCGTGAAGACGATTCTATCTTCTATATAACGTAATACATTCAAGATAAGCAAGAAATAACTAGGTATATAAATATTTCAAATTAGCTGACAAGCTGTCGTGTAAAATATAATACGTGTAATAAGTTTCTCCCACCATTACTTTTAAATATGATTCTCATACTCTTATTTAAAAAAAATAAATGTAAGGTAGTATAATATTTTTAGTAGCAGGGTAGACAGAGGGAGCCTAGTGTTAAGACGCTTTCCACTTTTCGTCAAATTCTGCGCGCTGCCAAACGATTTGCCTCGACACCAAATCGAACCAAACCAAAACCAAATCGAATGGGAATTGAACCCACAATCTTCACAGTTCCAGGTCTCTGCGCCACAACTGGCCTACATTACCTATTTTAATGTTAGACAAAGAAAAATAATTAAATATTGTAGTATAGACAACAACAAAAAAAAACATTGCATATTTTTTAATCTTATTGCATACAATGTAACAAGTTGGAGTAACACGCTTCGTTCTCAATCGCCTTATGAATTCAACTCATGCTCCACATCTGTTAGTATTCTAGACGGAAACATTCTACGATAAAATTTCCTTGATATTTGCAATAATGGTTTATTTTTTATTTCAAGTACAATTAAAATAAGATTGAAAAAATATATTCGTATTTATGTACTATAACCAGCTTCTTAAAAAATATAACTAGATCGACATTTCCAACAGTTACAGCCTTTTTTTAGCTTCACGCTGTATCCTGCATGTAGCATGATAGGTAGAGGGAGCTTAGTGTTAAGACACTCCGCCCCCCAGTTTCCGTCGAATTTCGCCGAGGGATTGCTTATTGAGTGGCGAAATTCGATGTCCCGCTTTGCCTGGACCAGAGCGAAGAAAGGAAAATATTAAATATTTCAACCTCTGAAGCTTCAATCGAATCCACAACTATTCGAGTTTACGGTCACACGCTTGTGCACCTGAGCTACGACTGGCCACCACGTAAAGTCATACTCGTTCATAAATTTATTTCAAAGAATCGAACCTATTTAAGGCCTGAAAAGTGGTTCACTTAACGATGTGTCGCTTTCCTAAGTAAACATGCAGTATCTGAGAAAGCTAGAACGCAGCTAGGCAGCCAAGTCTATGCTTGGGGATGAATCACCGCTGACCGCAGCCATTTCATAACAGCCACGCGGTATCATGATTCACGACAATTTACCGCATAATTTATAATATTTGAATTATCGCTTTTAAAACTCATACTCATTGAACTGCACAATATGCAAGTATCCCGCACACAGCAGAGGGAACCTAGCGTTAAGACACTCCGTTCCCCACTTTCCACCGAGTTCTGGAGGCTTTGCGTACTGAGTGGCGAAACTCAACGCCGCGCTTTGCCTCGACACCAGAACGAAAAAATGATAATATAAATGTAAATAAATATTTCATTTCCTCGAGTGAGGATCAATTGCGTTTACAGTCACACTTTGTGGCCCGGTGCCGGTGGACTTACTTAACTTAGTAATTATTCTAAAACTATCCTCATATCGATCGATTTTTTTGTATTTCTTGTGAAAGTGAAGTTACTTTCATAAAAAATAATTTAAAAAATCGCCAAAAAAGCAGTAAAATAAGATATAAAAAGCTACTATATATAGTTAAAACGACGTGGGTGTCAAATCGCAACAGGTTTGATTACAATGCGCGAGAGCATCTCCACCGGCAACCCGTAAAGGACATCGGATACGTTAGCTCTGACGTACAGCGCGGAAAGGTGTCATACGAGTTTTAATTATAAAAAAAAATACTATACAGAATTCGTTTCAATCAATAAATATTATTCATTGAATGGCGTAATTTGATTTACACAGAGTGAAGGGGCCACACTTGCCCCACATGACTCTATATACTTTTACGTTTATTTTATTCTATAATAATGAGGCCAGTAGTGGTGCTGAAGCAAAAAACGCGACAGGTTGTGGGTTCGATTCTCACTCGAGGAAATGAAATAAGTATAGAATAGTTCCACCACTCAACACGGGAAGCCTCTAGAATTCGGCGGTAAATGGTAAACGGAGTGTCTTCTAGTCAATTTTAGGTACCAGCAGCAATTTTGACAATAACGTATTGACAATTTTGATAATACATAGCGTAATGCTATATAATATTAATTTGTTATACACCTACCTATGGAACCGTTGCAAATTGAGCTGAGAATACAAATGAGCATTGAATTTTTCGCAGGTTACAAGACCAAGTAGGGAGCCTCATTTAAAAACGTTACGAGTGACTGTGAAATACAGTTAAATAATTTTACATTAATGTATATAACTGTCAAACGTCTACTTGTCAGCCTACGTATAGTTTTATACCATAATTGTTTTATTATCTGTATTCTTTTAAATAATACCATTTATCTTATCGCTATAAAGTAAAAAAAAATGCTAAATTAAAAATGTTACTTACTAAATGTGTCACTAATACAAAGATTTACACAAAAAACTATACTTTTTTTACATACAGATCATTTCGAAACCACTTAGAAAAAAAAATAGTGACAAGTTAAAGCAATCCGATCTATTACGTTACCTTATTTAGACATAAAGATCTCTAGATCAATATCAAGGTGGCTCATTAGTATATGATTAGAAAGCATGTAACAGCTAAATTGCCAGTCATTTGTCTTGATATGAATATAAAACTCCTGAGAAGATGAGCCCCCACAATGAAGATATCACTGTTGTTGTGTGATCCAATTTATTCACAGCCACCTGTCTGATATTTTCTCACGGAAAGGTTAGTTAATGACGATGTAGATTTGTAAAGTAACTTTACAATAAACAGTAAAATATATTTCTTGAGGCATTAGAAGCTCTTTTCAACGTGTCATATTATTATCTTTGTACAGTTTCACGCTGAATCCCGCATATGGCAGGGTAGGCAGAGGGAACCCGGTGTTAAGACAGTCTGTTCTCCGCTTTTCGTCTGCTTTTTTGAGGCATTGCGTGTTAAGTGGCGGAACTCAACGCTGGGTTTTTGTCAGAGCAAAGGAATGAAAATAACAAAAATAAATAATAATTCAATCTGCTAAGCGTGAAATCCGAATCCCGAATCTACAACCGTTGCTTTACAGTCACACCCACGTACCCCTGAACCACGACGGTCTCAGTGAATGCACTGTGTAATGTGTATTGTAGATAAAATGGTTGAAATGTATTTTTTTTTCTTATCACAGGTCATACTAACCAATATTACTTATACTACAGATTACCTAATCCGTCAGAGGTTGCATCTCGACATTACCTCATCGGGCGGCGTTCTACTCTCAAGGCCTTGCGCATTGACAACCTTGTTTTACTAAGTTCTTAAATAGTTTGACGCCTAAATATTTAAATCTGTCATACAAATTATAGATATTAATAATAAGAATAACTAAACTATTTTGATTTAATTATTTAATAGCAAAAAGAACATCTGTTTGCTCTTAGATAGTAACAATTCTATAAAGAAATTAAAAAAGACTTTACCAAATAAAAATTATTATAGAAGGTAAAAAATTAACACCTATCGTATATATCACGTACAGATCAAAACTTCTAAGAAATAAATCGAATTCGATCAACAGTACAATAATGCACATAATGTATACTAGCCCAGCTACTTGCTGCGACACGAAGGTTATTTAACTAGTAGGTAGTTTAATCGCATCGAGAGTGCTAAATAAGCGTGTAAAACGATATAAAACTAAATTGAAAATGTGTAGCAATTAAAAGATATTTTTTAATTCTTCGCTTAGCTGTGGAGGCAAAAGAGCGGCGTTGAGTTCCGCCACTCAACACGCACTGCGGTAAAACCTCCAGAATTCGATGGAAAATAAGAAACGGAGTGTTTTAACACAAAAAAAAAAGAGTTGTACTTCACATGGAGTATCCGTCCGTCTGTAGTATAAAACTTAACGTATACATACATTCTGTTTCAACGTACAAACAGACAAAATGTACAACGTCTTCCAAATATTGTCAATGTTAATTATCATTAACATTTATTATCATCACATAAGTTCCGAGAACGCACCTCCATTGAGCAACAAAACTAACAAAATTTAAAAATGTAAGTTTACACAGTAGTACGTGGAGCAAACCATTTGCTCTATACAAAACTACCTTTTACGCTTGTTAGCCATGGTACCTATTCATTAGTACCTTTTCTTATAAAACTCTATAAATTATATTTTAAAAAAATATATTTTTTTATTTTTAGTTTCTATTCTCGTGTGTAATCTTTTAAGTTTTAAGAATATCGTATTAGGTTTTTATTGGCTATATAAGAACAATGAAACGTAGAAAACATAATATGAAAACAAGAAAACAAGTAACTCTAAAATTATCTCAAGATAACTGTTTGGGCAACGGAGTGTCTTAACACTAGGTTCCCTCTGCCTGCTGTGTGCGAAATACAGCGTGAAGTTATAAAAAAAAAAAATAAGTGTTGTAGTAACCAATCACTGCAGCAGTGCAACAAAATTATATCTCAAAAAGTGAAATAAAAACCAACAAAACTATTATTATTAAATTATTAATATAATAATTTATAAAATATATAGAAATATTTTTAATTATATTAATTACATTTTAATTTATTTAACTTAAGCTACACTTCACGCCACCTCCAACGTTGAGAAACCTATTACACTTTTTCATTCATTTCTTTATTCTTGACATTGCATCATAATCTACATAAGCATAACATTGACACGGATTGTAGAAAAGACATCTTAAGCGTTGCTCAACTTAAGTATATGTATTATGGATAAATTATGGACTATCAAATTTTGTTTGTTTGAATAATGAAACAAACTAAATTTGGTAGTCCGTACCAAAAAGTAATTCATTTTTAGTTATATAAGAAATATTTCTTAATAATAATGAAAATAATTATGTACTAAAAGGGGGCTTCTAATAATTTATTCAATGATTACATTTCTTTCCACCTTTACGCTACACACCGCATGTCACAGGGTAGGCGAAGGGAACCTAATGTTTAGACACTCCGCTGCCCACTACCCGTCTAAGTTTGGAGACTGCGTGTTGAGTGGCGGAACTCAACACCACGCTGTACCTCGGCACCAGAGCGAAAAAATTAAACAAAAAATGAATATTTCATTTTCCTCGAGTGGAAACCGAACCCACAACCTGTCGCATTAACAGTCACACCCACGTGCTTCTGCGCCACTACTGGCCTGACTGATAATATTTAACGGCAAATAAAAACTAAACGAATCATTTAATGATCAACTTTCTAACACAACAAATGCATCTTCCCGTCAATGGCTTGACCAGATAACCTTTTAACAGTGCACTTTCAGTGCAGCAATCGTTGCACCACCGTGCGGCGCAGTCGACCTGTCACAGTTACTCTTAGTTTATTACAATCATACCTCTTACGGACTAAAGTTCACGTTTTTCCCTTTAGATAAAATAGATAAATTTTCCTTGTACTGAAGTTGGTATTTAGTTTATTATAACATTGCTAAACATTATACAGCGAAAGTGAGAAGGAATGCGAATGTTTATTTATTATATTTTAATTTTTCTAAATTATTCATTTTTTTTTCAGCTTCACGCTGTATTCCGCATATAACAGGGTGGACAGAGGGAACCTAGTACAATGATACTCCATTCCCCATCTTCCTCGTTGCGCTTATGTACCAGAGCAAAGAAATAATAATAAATTCCGTCGAATAGCGATCGGACCTACAACCGTCGCGTTACACTCACACGCTTGTGCCTATGCGCATCATATTCTATTATTAAGTTTTGAATTTTCTTTACATCTTTATCTGTATTTAAAGAGGAAATTTAAAATTAGTTAACATTATATTTCCATGAGGCCAGTCGTGGCGCAGCGGCACGAGATGTGACTGTATAACCGACTGGTTGTGGCTTCGTTCCCCACTCGAGGAGATGAAATATTTACTTGAATTTATATTCCCATTTCTTCGCTCTGGTGTCGAGGCAAAGCGCGGCGTTAAGTCCTGCCATTCAACACGCAAAGCCTCCAGAATTCGGCAGAAAGTGGGAAACGGAGTGTCTTAACACTAGGCTCCCTCTGCCTACCCTGCTGTATGCGGGATACAACGTGAAGCTTTTTAACATAATATTTACTTCACAAATAACTTTAAAATTTCATAAAATAAATGTACTCACTTAAAGTTTACTTTACCCTTATTTCAGTACAACTCGCGTCACGTAGAAACAATCGCCATCGTCTCAATTTTACAGTTTACGCACAAGAGCGTATCGAGGGCATATTAGATCATGCCACACCTCTTAGATATACATACAAGTAAGATTTTTAAATATATTCACATAAAACAAATGATTAACCTAAAAATAGTAAATCTCATTTTAAAGTTAAATTACCGAACGTTATGTGCTAATACGTGCCAAATAAAAAAAAATATTCACTAAATTCTAATAAAAACATTAGAATACCCAGGAGGTATGAAGAGGTCGATGACAGTGGATGAGGCGAAAGAGGTATGGAGAGACCGTAGCGTTTGACACTCTGTTCTCTGTGAATACTCCGCTAGGGAAACAGCGTGATACTAAGTTAAATTAGATTAGAAATACATTATTATAATAAAGAGAAAAAGAAAATCGTATGTTTAATAAAACATACGTCAAAGATAAACCAGTTATTAATAGCTCATACGTTGAAAGAAAGCTGCGAATCGATAAACAATTTCGTAGTGAAATCGAAATTAATCGCGTTCAAGGTAACTATCGATTGTACTTATTAGTGATTTGTTTTAGTTTGAAAAATGTTAGAAATTTCTGTTTATTTTTTGTATTATAGTTTTAAAAATATTGTATTATAGGTCAATGGGAAGTATAAACTAAAAAGTAGACAAAGTTAAATTTACGTTCATATGCACATATTTTTTACGAAATTAACTATAAATATAAATTTGTAATAATAAAAATTATCGCTTTTCGGATTTCTTTCCTTTATTTACATTGCAAGTTGTCACTTCGTAAAAAAATTCCATGACTGTCCACGGGGAGTACCCTATAAGTTTTGATTACGCGGTCAATTTCATACGATGCACAAATGCTTCAATCTTTTGTAGAAGTTTGTTTTTTTTTTGCTTTAAGGGATCTTAGACCTAATATTTGATATAAATTTTAGCTCGATCCCTTACGTGATCGCGGTGATATGAGGGTTCTGTTTTTAGCTTTTGAGGTATCGAACTCTAAAAATATGAAATCGGATAGCAACTTGAATCATTATTTGTTATTTATCTTTACATATATTCTGCATTATTGTAAGATAGTAAAAGAGAAATAACTTCACTTAAACACTTCCTGCTAGTATGTGTTGGAACCTAACGCCTCGCTTCGTTGAACCGCTTCGTCCGAAGATACAAAAAACAACACATTACAACTACAACTACATTTCAATTTAAACACAACAACTAAAACACATATAAAACTTATAATTTTATGTTCAATCTAATAATAATATGAAAATATGAAATATGATTGCTTGTGACTGTAAAACCGAATGGTTGTGGGTTCGATCCCCACTCGAGAAGATGAACTATTTACTTAAACTTATATTTCCATTTCTTCGCTCTGGTGTCGAGGTTAAGCACGGCGTTGAGTTCTGCCACTCAACACGTAATGCCTCCAGAATTCGGCAGAAAGTGGGGAACGGAGTGTCTTAACACTAGATTCCCTCTGCCTACCTTGCTGTGTGCGGGATACAGCGTGAAGCTAATTTAATATTTTTTTTTTGAATTGCTTCAACTTCTATGTGCATTTAAAATAATCTTTCGTTTAAACATTATACGTTTACCGGTTCAAAACAAACTCGCAAGACTTTCCCTTATACTGTTAACATGCAATCTTAGAATAAACAACATTTCAATAATATAATCTTTAATATCAAGACAGCCGATGCAACATTATACAGTTACCTTCTGTATATAAATGATCTGAAGGAAACTGCAGTTCGCATTATATAGTTTATTGAATGAATTATATATTGCTATAAATATAAAATATACTTAAGGTTGAGCTCCACAGAAGTAAACTTCAGAGATCTTCACTGCTCCAGTTCAATATAGTAAAAAAAGTTTTTTTCGAACTCGAGGTTAATGCTGTTAACCCTATTGGGGATTCCCTATAAGGGAAGAGCGGTACTCTACTAAAGAATTTACAAGCCCTGCGTGGCTGCTTGAGAGGATGTCAAAGGCGATAAAGGCCCGAATAAGCGGGCTTGCGGCCGTCGATCGGGCTGGAGATCTCAAAAAAAATGACTACCAACTTTTATATAATTTAATTACAAGCTTGGTTGCCTATCAAAGAACAATGTTGCCATATATTATTATTGGTAAATATAACAAGTATACGTATCGCCAGCGTCTCTTTAAACTCTTTGGAAATCGTCCAAGCGCTCTGATCAACTAGTACCACCAACCAACATATAGCTCAGAGGTGCGGGATCAAATCCCGTCCAAATTTTTATACGTTTTCTTAATAAATATTTTTTCTTTCCTAAGTGTGGAATAACACTTTAAAATTTTTAAAAGTATACATATGTAATGCAATGAAAGAAGTACAAGCATCAATTTAAACATCAGATAATGAAATGAAAATCTGCAACTTTCAAGCGTAAAGTACCTACATTTTATAATTCTTTAAGATTTTAATGACTCGCAATGAAGACACTGTGACACAGTTAGAAAAAGACAATGATTGTACAATGTGTTTGTGATGATATCGAAGGTACGTTATGTCTTACCTCCCTATAAAATGTTAAAAGATATTAAAAAAACATAAAATAGTAGGAATAAAGTTAATTATAACTATATTTTACTAATTAAAATGAAAATATATATATATAAAGTCGATTTTTTTTCTTAAGTATACTGACTGGCATCGATTTTACCATATATTTATATGTAATTAATATTCATAAAAATACAAAAACATATATAAAAATACAAAAATATTATGTAGTGTAATTTTACACTACATTATATTCAAGCAAGGAAGTCAAATAATCTTTAATATGGTGATCTAACCTCCATCATCTAATTCTATATATATAAAATCTATCAACACACATTCCGTTTGTTAGTTATTTGTATAAACAAACAATAAATGAATAAAGATTAAGTCAGGATGTGGTGCATTAAAATAATTCAGTGGCGCCATACCAGCATAAAAATAAAATTTAATGAGGTATCGTAAACGAGTTCAGAAAGCCTTACATCATAAGCCGTATTATATAGGAAATTCGGTAGAACTATGTTAAATTCGAAATTATTATTGATTGAAGCCTTGTTTATGTTAAAATATTCAGGTCTATAATTTAGATTTATTTTTTGAGCCTGTCGTGGCGCAGCGGCACAAGGGCGACTGTAACGCGACGGTTGTGGGTTCGATTCCAATTTGAAGGAATGAATTATAATTTATTAATATTTTCATTTCTTTGGTCTGTCACCAAGGCAAAAGCCTGGCGTTGACTTTTGCCACTAAACACGCAATGCCTCAAAAAATGCGGCGGAAAGTAGGGAACGGAGTATTTTAAAACTAGGTTACCTCCGTTTACCCTGATGTGTACGGAATACAGCGTGAAGCTGATAAAAAAAATGAATTAACTTAAGTAACTCAAGAAATCGAAAACAACATACATATTTCCTTACTCCACTTAAACATACAACAATATCGTACACGAACATAAAATCTAACTATAACGGTCCATACAGATAAAACTTTACACGCTAAAGCTAAGCTTCTATAAAACTTGTCAAGAAATAAATCTTTCCAATCCCCTTCTTCGAACAACAAAATGGAAACAAGAATAGAATAACTTAGTAAATCTATTTCCTGCAGTATAAGCAATACGAAATGTAGGATTACTATAGAGATTGATAGTGCACTTTCTACTATTATTTTATTATATTGAAATGTAAACACATAATGTGACCTTTGAATTCAACTCTAACAGCCTTTACGTACTTTGATCTTACTTATTCTAATATTAGTATGTAATAGTATAATGGGGTAATAGAATAGTAGAACGAGCGTGCGCCTGTAAACGCGATAGGTTGTGGGTTCAATACCAACTCGGGGAAATGAATTATTATTTATTAATATTTTCATTTCTTCGCTCTGGTAAAATTCGGCGGAAAATGGAGAACGGAGTGTCTTAACACTAAATTCCCCCTGCCTATCATACTATATGCGGGTTAAAGCGTAAAGCTGAGAAAAAGTATTTAATAGTAGCTTATAATATTAAAATTTACTTATTAATTTTTAAACAATTTGCTTCAAGAGAACCAAGTTATATAGCATAACCCGTTTTTCGATTTCCTTCAGGAATTGAAACATTGCGTAAGAACTTGCGAAACTCAACACCGCGTTTTGTCTTACCAGAGCTAGGAAGGAGTGATTAAATAAATATATATATAAAAACAAACACTCAATGATAGTATAATTACATTAGCCTTTACAAATAAGCTCACTACAAAGCAACGTGAAAAAGCCAACCTTTGACTTGAACTATGTAACATCGGCGAAGTGAAGGTTATTGGTATTTTAATATCTCACTACAAGTTAGGAAGTAAAGTATAAGTTTTAATAGTACAAAGGTTGTTACATTTAATCAAACATCATTAACAATAATATACATACTAAATAAATAAAAAATAATAAATCAGCTTCACACTGTATCTCGCACACTGCAGGGTAGGCAGAGGGAACCTAGTGTTAAGACACTCTGTTCCCCATTTTCTGCCGAATTCTGGAGGCATTGCGTGTTGAGTGGCAGAACTCAACGCCGCTTAACATCAACACCAGAAAGAAAAAATGGAAATATAAATTTTAAGTAAATATTTCATCTCCTCGAGTGGGGATCGAACCCACAACCAGTCAGTTTTACAGTCACACTTCGTGCCGCTGCGCCACGTCCCATTATTTATTTATTTTTATTATTTTCAAAAGGTTTTGTAGTTGTAAGATTTTATATTCTTCACTACGACGAGGGCGCAGACGTCGATTGTAAGGTATTTCGTGTCAACAAACATTGCAACACGCCCGAGAGCAGATAAGAAATGTAGGCTAGCACCTTACTTAGCGCAACGTTGTTTAAAACAAAACGTTCGAATCAGGCGTTGTAAATGTATTGATTTGCTTTCAAATTCTTTTTTAGGTAGGTTAAGAATGTGGTTTCATATAAATAAATCGGCTTCACGCTGTTTATCGCACACAGTAGAGTAGGCACCGGAAACCTAGTGTTAAGACATTCCGTTGCTCATTTTCCAGCAAATGCTGGAGGAAGTGCGTTTTGAGTGGCGGAAACAAACGCCGCGCTTTGCCTCGACATGAGAAAGAAGAAATGAAAACATAAATTTAAATAAATATTTCATTTCCCCGAGTAGCGATCGAACCCACAACCAGTCGCGTTGACAGTCACACACCTGCACCCCTACGTCACGACTAGACTAAATAAATTGTTGTATATAAATAGATTTTATTTAACTTTTACGTTTCAAATGCAAAATAAACGACAAACGAAACGTCTAAACGTGATTTTTAAAGAAAATAAATTATCAACAAAATGCTTATATATAGTTAGTTAGCTTATAAATCTGTATTCATTTTATAAACCTTATTCATATACATATAAATCAAAACAATAACGCATTTTTCATGGAAATATCAGCTTTACTAAATGGCACGTGACTGGTTTATATGGTAATAGTAACTGTAAGCCATTGAACCATTCTCATAAACGTTCACACGAATATATAAGAACTGTGTCATCCCATACACTGTTTTTACATTTTGTGAGAACCTAGTTTACTTGTATAAAATTTCCAATATAGGTATACAATACACTTTGACATTAATAGAAATAAAGATAAAGTAAATTACAGTTAATAAGTTCCTATTCGTCGTGACTGTCGTGGCGCACAAGCGTGGGACTGTACAAGGCGGTTGCGGGTTCGATTCCTACTCGGCGGAATTATTATTTATTAATAGTTTAATTTCTTCGCTCTGGCACCCAGACCAAGTATAGGCATTTTGTTTCACCATTCAACACGCAATGCCTCGAAAATACGACAGTAGGTGGGGAACGGAGTGTCTTAACACTAGGTTCCCTCTGTCTACCATACAACGTGAAGTTAAAAAACAGCTTTAGATAAGTTTTTAATAAAAATTAGATCATTGTTCAATCGTCTATAGGCACCATTGAAATTTAAATTGCTATCCGAATACCCCGCTTCTCGTCCCACTTACGCCAATCTCAATAATTCTATTCGATTGTACTCTCTGTTTGGATTGCCTTAATTCTTATCTATGTTGATAGAAAGTGGAGGATTCCGGGTCAAAAGAATGTATATTGTTCACTTTTTGCCAGTTTAATGAAAGTGTGTACCGTACTATACATAATCACATCAACCTATAAGTATAGAACCATCTCGATCTTTAAAATAATTTTATAATCACGATTTCGCGTATTCAATTATACGAGTATTTATCTAGTAAATATGTCTAAAATTGGCCATAGTTTCATACATAAATACGTGATTGGTAGCAACTCGTGTAACTTAGACGTATAAAAATTTAACTTATATAAACTTAATATTTTTTACTTTGTTTTTTTTTTAACTTCACGCTGTTTCCCTCACATAACAGGGTGGCACAGCTCTGGCAGAGGGAACCTGGAAATCTAATGTTAATATACTCCGTTCACTGTAAAACATTTCAGTTTCCCACGTTCCGCTAATTCTGGAGGCATTCCGTGTTGAGTGGCGAAAATCAATGACGCGCTTAGCCTAGCTTGTTACTATAGAGACGAAATGAAAATATTAAATATTTAATAATCTAAGGAAAACATAAATTTAAATAAATATTTTATTTATTCAAGTGGGGATCGAACTCACAACCAGTCGTGTTTCCACTATCACACTTGTGCCCCTGCGCGATTCTTTTTATTAAAGACGAGTCATACATAAAACATTTGCCCTACAGCAAAAAAATATATATATGAAGGTAATTTCAATAGTAATTACTATTTGACAACCTACATGGCTTATATATAAATATTTTATATATATTTACTAAGAATCATAAGTTCTGAAGATACATCTCACGATAGCTCGAGGCATGCCAAATAACCGGATATGACAGATCGTGTACCTACATGACGCTATGCGAAAATACGTGACATTCATTTAAATGCTTTTAATGCTTTAATATAGAGTTTCAAAACATTGTCAACAATATAAAGGTGAAATAAAATTAAATTATTAGAGGCCAGTCGTTGCGCTAAGGTACTAGCGTGTGACTTTATAAGCGACAGGTAGTGCGTTCGATTCCCTTTTGAGGAAATTAAATATATATTTTCAATTATTTGCTCTGGTGGCGTTGGGAACATGCAATGCCTTCAGAAATTCGGCGGATAGTGAGGAGAGGAGCGTTTTAACTCAAGGCTCCCTCTGCTAACTCTACCACCTGCGGGATTCAGCGTGAAGCTGAAAAAAAAAATAACTAAGGGAATGGGCTGTACAAAACTAACTTAACTTTGTAAACACAAAGACATCAGAATGCACTTTAGTATGAAAAATGTATCTAAATATTAAAACTGGCAAGTCATACAACAGACGTGATTTAATATAATTTAAGAAACATAGTTTATACATATATAGTGTAAAAACGTAATATTTTAAGATAAACTTGATTCTATCTCTAGACCACTTTGACTTCCTTTAAAAAAAAGAGTAATTAGCGAGTAAGGTGCGGTTGGCCGAATTTAACGTTGCTAATTTCACTTTCGTACATACAGTAAACGAAATAAACGCCTACGATGTAACGTACGTGGCAGTTTATCGTACATAGCAATCAATACAGGCCAGTCGTGGCGCAGCGGCACGAGGTGTGACTGTAAAATCGACTGGTTGTGGGTTCGATCCCCACTCGAGGAGATGAAATATTTACTTAAATTTATATTTCCATTTCTTCACTCTGGTGTCACTCAACACGCAACGCCTCCAGAATTCGGCAGACAGTGGGGACCAGAGTGTCTTAACACTAGGTTCCCTCTGCCTACCCTGCTGTGTGCGGGATACAGCGTGAAGCTGATTTGATTTTTTGATTGTAGCAATCAATACACGACACGATCTTTTGAAATTTGATCTATATTTTTTTTCACTTTCACGCTCTATCCCGCATACAGCAAATTGGGCAGAGGAAATCTAATGTTAAGACGGTATATCCCACTTTCCGCCGAAATTTCAAGGCATTGCGTGTTTCAAATAACGGAACTGAACGCAACTGAACTATAAATAAGAACATATTATGACTTTATTAACTTTAGCAATTGTCTTATGCCATTCATTTGTCTAAATATATTAATAATGCTTTCACTTTCGAGCTATTAGATAATAATTTGAGCACGTATCGTACGAACATACATACGTACATACTGTTGAGTTTATGTGATAATCTACGTATAGCAAGGAGATTGTTCAAATAATGAACATGTTATTAGGATATTATGAAAATAAAGTGTTTAATCACTATATTTTTACTGTGTAAATTGTTTCAAATATTTGATATATATATATATATATATATATATATATATATATATATATATATATATATATATATATATATATATATATATATATATATATATATATGACAGCCTAGGACATAAGTAAGTATTAATAAAACTATAAAATATGGCAAAATTTTAGGGATTTAGACGACGTTTCAATTAGATAGGACCTCATGGACCCATAATTTATGCCTTTCCCAAATATTAGTCCCAAATGATAACATTTTTTGAGGCTGGTCGTGGCGCAGAAGCACAAATTGTGACTGTAAAATCGACTGAATGTGGGTTCGATCCTCACTCGAGGAAGTGAAATATTTATTTAGATTTATATTTTCATTTCTTCGCTCTGGTGTCGAGGCAAAGCGCGGCGTTAAGTTCCGCCACTCAGCACGCAATGCCTCCAAAATTCGGCGCAAATTAGGGAACGGAGAACACTAGGTTCCACCCTCTGCCTACCCTGCTGTGTGCAGGATACAGCGTGAAGCTGATTTATTTATTTTTTCATTCATATTTACACGTACAGCTTCACATTGATATCAAATGCTACAGAACTGGCATTAATTATATTAAACGAACAGGCTATTATTTAGCATAGCATTGAACACGAATCGTATTGAATTATAGATGTGACAATACACCGATACATCGATTAGGCCCTTTCAACGAGAGCCCATTCAAATTCGAAAGTAAAATCTAGATCAGGATTACCATTTCAGTTTCGATTTTATACAATCAACGTTTAATAGGAAAATAGTCTCTATTCAAATGGTAAGTGAGTCGTTAATTGTGTAACGCGACAGGTGAAAATGAGGCGTGTCATATCGCGGGTCCCATGCTGTGAACAATACCTTTGCGAAAATTATTTCGAAGTTGATTCACTTTCGCCTTAATAAATCATTTTGAACGTTAGTGATAGATTAGCTAGAGTAAAGTGGTTGTATGCTGTGTTAACTACAAAATATATTAATTTTATATTTGGGTTAAGTTCTAATTCTTTATGGTATTGTATTTACTATTTACTTACCTAAATCCTAAAAGTACATAGACAATTTATGATGCGTTATCTAAACAATGTAATCTATTGTATTGTAAAAAAAAAATTATGTCATATAAAAATAAATTTTTAGATATATAATTTAATTTTTAGACATATATAAATTAAATTGTAAGTAAATATTTTAAAAACAACATAAAGTGTAATAATAAACATAAAACAAATTAAAATACTACATCACAATTCAAAGAAAAATTCTTAATTAAATTTGATTATATTAACTTTTAGTAAAATTTAGCTAGTACGTATCTTATAAACAGGAAAATCTCTACAAATATAATAAAGCAATCAACAAACCGAAAGTGTAAGTTATATTTTCGAGTCACCACAAGTTACAGATCAGTTTAATTTACATTAATGACTAGGAATTGATTTAACCAAGCCAGTTTAACTATTTATACTGGGCAACTAACCAGAAGGCTGTTAGTTAAAACGACATGGTTAAATTAATAGCACTATACATATATCTGTCGGCCTAGAAGCCGGTCGTGGCGCAGCGGCACGAGGTGTGACTGCAAAACTGACTGGTTGTGGGTTCGATCCCCACTCGAGGAGATGAAATGTTTACTTAAATTTATATTTCCATTTCTTCGCTCTGGTGTCGAGGTTAAGCGCGGCGTTGGGTTCTGCCCCTCAACACGCAATGCCTCCAGAATCCGGCAGAAAGTGGGGAACGGAGTGTCTTAACACTAGGTTCCCTCTGCCTACCCTGCTGTGTGCGGGATACAGCGTGAAGCTAATTTAATTTAATTTATTTTATATATCTGTCAACGGCGTCCCCGATCGCACTGTATCTTGCTATGAAAACATAATTATAGTAACGATGGAATTTTCATCTTCGGAGAAAGCAAACATTTCTCTGCTTTCTTCGTCACGCCATAAAATATGTATTGGGAGAAACAACAATAGTAATTCACTATAAAATGTATTAAATGTGATTCTAGATGATATTGTGAGGCCAGTCGTGGCGCAGTGGCACAAGTGGCGTGTTATATTGAGTTAGTAAGCAATACAAACCAGTATACATTTAATAATTGTAATATATTACAGTGGTTTATTATAGTAATCATAAAGTAAGACTGGAATATTCATATATAAGAATATGCATACATATAAAAAAACGATTAATATGTTAAAATACATAGAATAATTTATTTTGAGAGTATAACATCTGTAATTTACGTTTCCTTGATGTTATAACATGTTTATATTGTCTGCACTAATCTTACGATATTTTCCATACTTATATTACTTACATTTTTTTATCTATTATGTAAAAACTAAGAGCGGTATAGAAACAAACTAGTTTAGTGACAAGTTTTCAAGTATCATCATAATTGTAACTCGAATCCCGTTCGACGGAAAGTCCAACAGTGACACACATCGATAAGAGAAGAGGTAATCGATCAGCCGGTCTCGGGAAAAAACCTTAGAAGTTACGTCGGTCCTGGCCATATGACCAATGGCCATATGTGGTCGAAACCAGTTAGCGGTCTCAGTAAGAAAAATTTTTCAATAGGTAGTTACCTTATACACAGAAATTAATTTCTATATCAATTTAAGAAAAATCAAAGATGATGATGAGTGGGGCCGTCGAGAGCAGGGGCTCAAGCGTACGACTGTAAATGTAAGGTAGGTTCGAATCCCACACGGAAAATAGAAATATTAAATATTTTTATTTTATTGCTCTAGTAACGAAGTAAAGCGTGGCGTTGAGTTCCGTCACTCGACAAGCAATGTATCAAAAATTCGGCGAAAACGAAAGTGTCTTACTAGAGAACGGAGTGTCTTAACTCTAGGTACCCTCGGTGTAGAGTACAGCGTGAAGAAAAAAAACAGTGTTGACGTTTCTAAATAATAAAAATATTAATTAAAGAAACACCAAACCTATACCCAAACAAATATTAAAATGTTCATTACTAAAAGTCAAAGAAACGGTGTAAACCGTTTTTACCAATGCATATGCAATAGTACAATGAAGCGTATTTAACAACTTAACACACTTTAACGTTGCATGGATAATAAAATTGAAACTTCCGCGAAATTATTTATTTCTAAAGCATGTTTTCATCCTGATTTAAGAACAGTAAATGATTTGCGATTTAAGGAAACATAAAGAAGAGAAAACATAAAATTACACATTCTATAAACTATTATTCAATCGACCAATAAAATTAAATCAAAAATCAAATCAGCTTCACGTTGCATCCTGCGCACAGAAGAGTAAGCATAGGGAACCTAGTGTTAAGACACTCCGTTCCCCACTTTCTGCCGAATTCTGGAAGCATTGGGTGTTGAGTGGCAGAACTCAACGCCGCGCTTAACCTCGACACCAGAGCGAAGAAATGGAAATATAAATTTAAGTAAATAATTCATCTCCTCGAGTGGAGATCGCACCCACAACCAGTCGGTTTTACAGTCGCACTTTGTATCCCTGCGCTACGACTGGCCTCTTAACGTTATATGGATAATAAAATTAAAACTTTCGCGAAATTATTTAGTTCTAAAGCATGATTTCATCCTGATTTAAGAACAGTAAATGATTTGCGATTTAAGGAAACATAAAGAAGAGAAAACATAAAGTTACACATTCTATAAACTATTATTCGACAATTTAAAGAGAAAACATTGTATTTGCTAAATAAATAAACATTTTTTTTATCAAATTAAGCCTACACAAGCATTATAAGCCCATTGGAAAGCTACCGCCGAAGCGGAAGGTAATTCTATTGAGAAGAATAAGCGAGAAGTCAACTACTTATTAAGTATAAACTTTACTAATTCATAATATTCTTATAACAAACAGTGCGACTTTCCCGTGAGATCGTGAACAGTATTTAATTATAAACATTAAATTCATGATAATATTTTTGAATACAATTATATGCCTTGTTTCAGTGGTTATATAACAATTAGTATTTCGCGAAATTGTGGCGTGTATGGTAATCTCAAAAATATGGTCAAGTGCTAGTAGGATTCGCAAATCGAGGGTTCCGTACCCATTTCAGAATTATAGTGCAATTTATAAAAGTTGACAAACTTAAGTTTACATAAATTTTATATAAAATCAACCACATACGTATATAAAAAAACCCTGCAGATTTTGATTGCAAGGCTAATTTAATGAAAAATGCAGTAAAACGATGCATAAATGCTCGTATCTTTTGATTGGGTTGATTTTTTTCTGTACTCAAAGGAACCGCAGATCTAAATACATGATATGAATTTCAGCTTGATACCTCCACGCGATCTCGCGATAAATGTTCTTGACAGACGGACGATAAAGTTATTTCATAAGGGTTCCGTTTTCAGCTACACCGCCTTTTATGCAGTGTATAGTTCAATGTGTTACAATATAATGCTGACGAAATCGACGATTAAATCACGTAGGTACGTAATATAACATCGCTACGCATATGAAGTACTCACTTGTGTTTATAAATTAAATATATATAAAAAGTTAATTGTTAATTTACAATTTTTCAATCACAGCAGCACACTGGCGCTGGTAATGTAGGTGCTGAATAGTGATTTGGCAGAACTAGGTGATTACTTGTCGGGTGGTAAAAAATACTTCTTTCCATTTCGTTATAAATTAAATTGATTGACATACCGAATATATAATGAAGTTTTACTATCTTTGTCACCTAAAAAAGTAATGATCACATATATAGAATATTTTAAAATTATATACAGGTGTTTAGTAGGTATGTAGATAGATAAACTGATACAAATGACAGAGTAGGGAAGAGATAGAATAGAATCAGAAGTCAACATTATAAACAAGACCAGTATATATAATTTAAACTTAATGTTCAAATGAGTGTCAAATATTACTACACATACTGGTAATATGTATGTATGGCATACTGGTAACTCTTCAGAGAATTTCATTAATTTGAAAATAAATTACGTTATATTTTAAAAATAAAATTTTAGGATAATATTTATGTGGTGCCAATAAGAAAATGCCAAAGTAACGAAGATTTTAAAAGGAAAGGTCCAACATTAGAAACTTTTACGTTTTAAAACGTTGTCACCCAATAAAAAAATACAACATTCAGGCTGCTACATGTTACATAATTAAATAAGGCACAGATCAGAGATGATAAAAATATCAAACGACAAACAAGCAAAACTTATTTGTCGAGCATTTTATTGCGTACATTTGGTAAAAACATATTTTTTTGAATGGCCAATATCTCGGAAATGATAAAATTTCAGGATAAAAAAATCGGAATTGATCTCCTGAATCACCGTTATCAGTTTGCCAATCTATCTACCAATCACCCTGTATAATTGAAGTTTATACAGAAGTTTACCGAATCTAAAATAAGCACTCATATCAGCCATAATATAATTTCACTGACCGTCCGAATGGCAAATAGTCCTAAGACATAATTTAAAACTTTATCACCGACTTAGAATCACCAAGTCCAGGCTTGTAAAACCATTATTTTTCACTTAACCCGGCACTGATCCAGTCCAGATAAGCTAACAAGCCCGTGATCGAGTACACCCGTAACGGGCTCGTAATAACACTTATTTAACATTATCCGTATTTACTCATACAATTCGAAACATTTAGATCAATTTCATAGATTAAAATATAGAGGAAAATTTTACATAACGTTGTTTTTTAATATATTTTCGAGGATATATTTATTTACATTTCTTCGCTCGGATGTCGAGGCAAACCGCGGCGTCGAGTTTCGCCACTCAACACACAATGGATCCAGAACTCGGCGGAAAGTGCGGAACGGAGTGTCTTAACACTAGATTCTCTCTGCCTACCCTGCTGTGTGCGGGAGACAGCGTGAAGCTGATGATAGTAGTTTATTATCATTTTAACGTCATACAAACATAAAGATATCGATGACTTCACCGCTTAATTGTTTTTCATAATCTAACTATGCAATATTTAGATATTTTTCACATACTTTTAATATAAAAATATTAAACAGCGTATGATAAAACTTTAAAATTTTAAGAAGCTAGAGATAAACTTTACCTATTTGATTGTGATAAATCAAACATAAAGCCAAAAACAACTCAATAATATATCGTATAAATTTAACCCAAAGTTAATTATGACTTGGAAATTTTTGATAGATTTTACTACTAAATCTTATTTTGTGAAAAAAATTAAATAGACTTATGCGTTAATAATTTACATCTCCTATCCACACTAAATAAGAAATGGGATAATATAAAAAAAGAACCATATATCAAATCATAATACAAAAAATTGTTCGCCATTAAAAAAAT
Organism: Heliconius erato x Heliconius himera; assembly: GCA_013421005.1. Classification (NCBI taxonomy): domain Eukaryota; kingdom Metazoa; phylum Arthropoda; class Insecta; order Lepidoptera; family Nymphalidae; genus Heliconius; species Heliconius erato x Heliconius himera. The sequence goes on from JAATLQ010038625.1 coordinate 51,151, forward strand.
ATTAAATACAGCAAGAACCGCCGCTTAACCAAATACAACAATGAATATCCAAAGCAATAATATCAATTAGACGTTTCACACTTTGAAAAGATTAACCGGTCGAAGTCGTTAGAAGTTGGAGCCGGCCATGTTTTCACATCACTTCAATAAACTTGTTTGTCAACAAACAGCAAGTCCGGTGTGAAAGATAGCTTTTTGCTTTAAATATGAAAATGTATTTACTGTCTGATGATGTCTATCATAATTATTAATAATGTTTTTTTAGCGCCACGCTTTATCCCAGATACAGCAGGGTAGGAAGAGGGCACCTAGTGTTAAAACACTCCGTTCCCCATTTTCCCAAGTATTTTGGAGATATTGCATGTTGAATGGCGGAACTCAACACTGCGCTTTGCTCCGTTAAAAAATGAAAATATTAATTATTTCATTTGCTCGAGTGGGAATCAAGCTGCCGCGATTACAGTCTTTGTGTTCCCTGGCCACGACTGGCCTCAATTAATAAAAATGAATTCAAATATATTTTATTATATTACCTAAGCTATTATTTGACGTTCAGCATTTAATTTTCTAGAACTTTTGGAGGGGATTAAATTAGAATTAAAACGCTAACAAAAAGTAGAACTGTACTATAATTTGTTATATTTTCATTGAGATGAGCACTTGTTGCAATCTTTAAAACTGAATAAATGCAAGTATTCCTATCTTTAAAACGCAGGTAGCTAAAAAAAATTACATTAAATTCCAAAAAATGCTAATCAGCAAACGTGAGACCAACAAAATGAAATTACAGTTAATATACATATAAATAAGGTCAAACAATCACATATTAAGAAGCAACCATTAACAATTAATGTTTAAGATTTTTAATTTTTTAGTTTAACTGTGTATCTAATATTTATAACGCGACATGTACAATAAATCTTGTCGTTTTCCCCATTAAGACTGTCTAATAAAAATAAAAGTATACAATTTTTCAAATAAATGTCATATAAAAATAATAATTAATTATTGAAACATAATCTTACGAAGATAAAAATAACATATTATAAATTAAATAAAATAACATATTGCTATTCAAAATGTTATTTCCGTATAGGATATAATGTGGTACTATTCCTGGTGCGTAGTGACAATCTGATACACATTCATCAAATTTCAAAGCCGCACGCACACAATCTTTGATATAGAATACGAGAATAGAAAAATAGTAGGAAATATTTGTTACTGTTAATTGATAATTAGTTTGAGGCCAGTCGTGGCGTAGGGGCACAAAGTGTGACTATAAAACCGACTGGTTGTGGGTTCGCTCCCCACTGGAGGAGATGAAATATTTATTTATATTTATATTTCCATTTCTTCGCTCTAGTGTCGAGGCAAAGCGCGGCGTTGAGTTCTGCCACTCAACACGCAACGCCTCCGGAATACAATAGAAAATAGGGAACGGAGTGTCTTAATACTAGGTTCACTCTGCCTACCCTGCTGTGTGCGGGATACTGCGTGAAGCTGATTTATTTTACTTTTTATTATTAAAAAACAATTAAAAACTTACAAGCAGCGGAATTAAAAAATAACTCCATCCATTTTACACTATAATTAATATAGAGTAGTCCATTCGTAACATTTAATTATATAACATTGTGAGGCGATTGTTTTAATTTATTAGTCCCAAATTAAGCTGTATAATATATATACATACATTTTTAACCACACACCTATGATGAATGGAAGTTAAGATAATAGACTCCAATTACGCGTGCACTGTTATTATCTGTTGCGTAATGGAATTTGACGTTAGAACGAGTGAACGTTATTTATCATCCATGCATTCGTTCGTTCGGTAAATAATGAACTATATAAATAAAATCAGCTTCAGGCTGTATCCCGCACACAACAGGGTAGGCAGAGGGAAGCTAGTGTTAAGACACTCCGTTCCCCACTTTCTGTCGAATTCTGGAGGCATTGCGTGTTGAGTGGCGGAAATCAACGTCGCGCTTGTCCTCGACACCAGAGCGAAGAAATGGAAATATAAATTTAAGTAAATATTTCATCTCCTCGGGTGGGGATCGAACCCACAACCAGTCGGTTTTACAGTCACACTTTGTGCCCCTGCGCCACGACTGGCCTCAACTGATGAACTATATATGTATTAGATATTGATATTTTTGACAAATTTAGGTTCCGTTATGGTTTTGGGCTTAAATCCCATTAGAGAAAATGTTTATATATTAAGTTTGAAATTTAGGAGCAAAATGTGGGATTGTAATGCATAAAAATAAAAAAAAAAAAAATTAAATTAGCTTCACGCTGTATCCCGCACACAGCAGGGTAGGCAGAGGGAACTTAGTGTTAAGACACTCCGTTCCCCACTTTCTGCCGCAATTCTGGAGGCATTGCGTGTTGAGTGGCAGAACTCAACGCCGAGCTTAACCTCGACACCAGAGCGAAGAAATGGAAATATAAATTTAAGTAAATATTTCATCTCCTCGAGTGGGGATCGAACCCACAACCAGTCGGTTTTGCAGTCACACCTCGTGCCGCTGAGCCACGATCGGCCTATATTGCATAAAAATTAAAACACATATATGTATAGTACATAATGCCATAATAAATATTATATTTCGTAAAACTAATGATTACTATAGACATTATATTTAATTTAAAACTAGATCAAAACTTATCGAAAGTGTTAATAAAAGAATTTTAAGTACATTAAATAAACATTGCTTCTTACTATGTAACTCAGTGCCCTGCAATCTTACATATAAACTTCACCTGGGTGTTACGTGTAATTACTAGGAAGCTGTGAGTAATTACCTCTTAAGGAAATTACATCGCCTAACAATACATGCCTGAGCGACCATAAGTCACGATGGAAAGTGCCCCATCTCTATTGACCCTCAAATTATCTTGAGTAACTTCAACTGATGCCAGTCGTGGCGCAAGCGTGCGACTGTCAACGCGAGAGGTTGCGGTTTCGATTCCCGCTCGAGGTAATGTAACATTTAATGTTTTGATTACTTCGCTCTTCAGTCGAGGCAAAGCGCGACGTTGAGTTCCGCCACTCAACACTCAATGCCTCTTGAATTCGGCGGAAAATGTAGAGCGGAGTGTCTATACTAGAGTCACTGTGCCTACTCCGTAAATAAAAATTAAATTCAATTAAGCTTTAATTGAATTTAATTTTTACATTAAATAAATGTAATAAAATACATAAGACTTAATTTAATAGTACAAGAGAAATGAGAATAATTACAGACCCAACTTATCTTAACTGTTAGATACCATTGCGAGCGTCTAATTTACTATTATCGTTATTACATATTTTATTTGTTGCTTTATAATAAAATAGTAATAAATATAAATAGATATCTGTGTTTTACAGTTACAATTGGAAATCGTCGAGATATCCAATATTTTTTTAAAGTAAGGAAGTTTTTCTATACAGAAAACTAAACGTCATCTTTTTCTTAGATATTAATAAAAATAACAGTAGTGGGGATAAATAAATGTTATTTGAGTTATTAGAGAACAAAAAGGAAAAGCAAGTCGTGGCGCAAGGGCACAAAGTGTGACTGTAAACGTGATAGGTTGTGAGTTCGATCCCCACTCGATTAAATGAAATATTTATTAAGCGCACATTGCCTCCAGAACTCGGCGGTAAGTGGGCTACGGAGTGTCTAACACTAGGTTCCCTCTGTCTACCCTGCTGTGTGCAGAATACAGCATGAAGCTGATTTGATTTGATTTTAAAAAAGAATATGGATGAGGACAAAATAAAATGATTTCTTAGTCCTGATATTCCTAACTGTATTTTTATTTTCCGGGTCATTGAAGTTTTTGATTCTAATTTTTACAAAAACAACCAGGAAGTCGTGAACTTTATGTAAGTTTTATGAATGAAATGAAAAACCGGATACATCAATATGAAGATCATGCACAGTGATGAATCAGTTTATAGTTATCGCAACCCACAAACGGACGTCCGCTGCACCACTTATATGGCGAATTTGATGCGTCTTATTATATTACGACGGCAATAAAGTATGTATATAGGTAAGCATCTATTTGTTTGAAATAACTTAAATATATATGTCTATACTATTATTATTTAAATGTATTTCAGACACGTAAAGTAAAATTAAAGGTGGTATAAAAGTGTATGATACTGTTAGAAATCAGAAGCGGTTGAGGTTTTAAAAAAAAACTATATAAACAGATATCGTCTATATGTTTCTAAACTATTTGGAAAGTGATTCTAATTGTAATTGCAATAATTTTCCCTCTTTTACGCGAGTTCGCTAACAATACATTATAATTAGATACAAGCGCCCATATATAATTAGTTTCGTATTATAATCGAAATGAAGTAAAACAAACACAAAATGTTACAGGAAACTTACCGAAATACGAAAATGAAAACTGCATTTAAATCGGTTAAGTCGTATCTGAGGTTAAATTGCACAAACGCACAAACAGAGAAAATTTTTTTTAGTTCTATTACGTTGTTAAATGCCACCAATAGAAAAAACTATATATATATTTTCCATGCACAGACACCAATCGTTACAAGATTATTATAAGTATAGAGTACAGAAGTATTGATTAACGAAATCTCGATATGGCTTATATTACATGTTTAATATTGGCAAAAGTACAGAAAAGCGACTATCACGAATATCAAACAAATAACAAAACATTGAGTTCTGCCACTCAACACGCAACGCCTCCAGAAGTCGACAGAAAGTGGAAAACGGAGTGTCTTAACGCTAGGTTCCCTCTGCCTACCCTGCTGTGTGCGGGATACAGCGTTAAGCTGATGTATTTTATTTATTTAGCAAGAAGTTTTAAATTGCATACAAAGTTGCACCTATCATCGCTCCCGTCACGTCACAGAGAGCGCGCGCCCGTGTACCGGAAAAGGGACCAGACTATTGAACTTTTGACCGACGCGACGGAAAGGCGGTGTTGCGTGTGGCGGTGACTTTAATGATTTGTTGTGACCCATAAATGTATAAAAACAATGTAAGCCAATATATATATTAAAAAAATTAAAATAAATTAAATTTGAGACCAGTCGTGGCGCAGTGGCACAAAGTGTTACTGTAAAACCGATTGGTTGTGGATTCGATCTTCACTCGAGGAGATGAAATATTTACTTAAATTTATATTTTCATTTCTTCGCTCTGGTGTCGAGGCAAAGCGCGGCGTTGAGTTCTGCCACTCAACACGCATGCCTCCAGAATTCGACAGTAAATGGGGAACGGAGTATCTTAACACTAGGTTCCCTCTGCTTACCCTGCTGTATGCTGGATACAGCGTAAAATATTTTAAAGGAATGTATTAATTTTGATGTAAAAAATTGTTAAACAAGTTGCTAAAATTGACAGCTATTATATTAGATATGTATTACCGCTTATAGGTATATGATCACTTTAAAAGGATTTGCGACGCCTTCACGCATTCACTATATAACTTTCAAACTGCATAATATAATTGGCTCATACACAATACAATTATCCTATATATAGCAGGGTAGGATGAGGGAACCTAGTCTTAAGACGTGCTACGTTCCCCATTTTCCGCCGAATTCTTAAGGCATTGTGTTTTAAGCGGCGGCGCTGCGCTGTGATTTTTAATCGTTTAATTTTTTTGCTACCAGAGCAAAAAAATCAAAAGATTAAAAATAATAATTCATTCCCCCGAGTGGGAAACGAACCCACAACTGTCGCGTTACTGTCACACACTTGTGCCCAAGCCCCACGACTGGCCTCGCAACATAATTATTGTCAGTAATAAAAATAAAAAATGTAATTCAACTCAGACCGAATTAAAATTCAAACGCCAACCGACCCTCATACTGGCGGTTGACGACTGACTTTAATAAGCATAAATAGCAAAAAAATTAAAAGTAGATTAAAAACGTGATAAGACGATAAAATTCTTGACTTGGTTGTAAAACTAAACAATGAGACGTAAGTACTAAAGATTAAATTTGTAGACATAGACATCAAGGTCGTGGCAAAAATAAAATTTAAACAGAGACGTTCAGGGAAGTGGAAGTAAGTTTTGTTACACGCGGCATCCTGCATTACATAAATTAAGATTTAATATAGCAATTAGTATGGAAATCGTTCGTCGCGCTCCACGAAATGTTACGACAAATCTAATAAACCAGATCACGGCGTCGGATTAGTTTATTTATTTAACCCGTTTAAAACTTTACCATAAAATTGTTAACCAATAATCACTGTAAAACACCCATAAGATAAGATAGATATAATCTTGGTTAAATTACAAATGCAATTATTAAAAGCAATAACTTAGAATTAGTAACAAACAACATTTAAATATTGATTTATTTCAAGACATTCTTAGAGAAACTACGTTTATTTGATTTTACAAAACATGTTCCGACATAAACTATGCTGTGACAGTTTCACATTCAACACAACCTACATAGCTGCATCAAGTGTGCCATGGGAGAATATTTTCTTCTGCATCGCTCATAATTTATGGAAATGGATATTATAGTCATAACCTCTTGACTACAACATAATTGGGATATTCTAATTAAATAAATCAGCTTCACGCTGTACGGGATACAGCACGCGCAGCAGGCAGAGGGAACCTAATGTTAAGACACTCCGGTCCCCACTTTCTGCCTAATTCTGGAGGCATTGCGTGCAGAACTCAACGGCGCGCTTAGCCTCGACACCAGAACGAAGAAATGGAAATATAAATTTAAGTAAATATTTTATTTCCTCGAGTAAGGATCAAATCCACAACCAGTCGATTTTACAGTAACACTTCGTGCCGCTGTGCCACGACTGGGCTCAATTCTAATTAAAAGCCGGAATTAACTCCAACATAAAGCCAACTGTCCGTAAAGACTAAATCTATGGCGGTGATGTTATAAAATTTAAAATTAAATATAACTCTTTTATCGCAAATATATCTAAAATCATTAATATCAGAAATTTAATATATTCGAATTTTCACTTTACAATTACCTATATGTATATATTTGTCTAAGAGAAAACTCGTGGTAAGTTTTAACATCAACAACAAATCTCGATATGAAATTTATAAGCTTTATGAACATTAAACTGGTGCCAACTGTGATGTAGTAGCGGACACGCTGAAAGGGGTACGTTCAACTTTCTTCGATAGTACAAACACTGTTGCCACACATATTACAAGCTTGTAAATAGTTAAATATTGATTATAGCTTAATAAATAAATTGTCGGTCTTTACATACAAACGGACTGTCAATATATTAATGTATTATTCAATCATTGTTTGATTGAATAACATTAAAAAAAATTATAAAGTTCTAACAAGAAAATTTAGAGTCGTCTAGAGTAGCGGAACTCAACGCCGCGCTTTGTCTCGATACCAAAGACAGTAAAAATATTTTGTCTGTACATCTAGTAATTTTGACTGAAATGGATAGAGGAACACTTAAAAAGAATAATAGAAAGTAATTTCTAGTCGGTCTGTCTGTCGACATATTTTTGTCCACATTTTTCTCTGAAAGTACTGAACCGATTTACTTGAAAATTTCACCAATTGCTTTGTTTTAATTCAACTTAACTACTAAAGTTTAGTTCATCAAAATCGTTTCATTAAAAAAAAGGTTATCGTCATTTGAAAGAAGTCGTAATTAATTCAACACAGAGATAAAGAACGATCTTGAAAGAAATATCAAGTAAATACAAAGATATTTTGGTTGGTTCGTTCATATAATATATGTAACTAATTTAAAAACTGTACAGGAGTTAATATGCAATTATTACAGTTATTTTACAAAAAATATTATGAATACTTCAACTCAATAATTTCACATTTAAGGCTGTTTCTGAATGAGTAAATTAAACTATTCATCATCAGCACATTTAACAGAGTACATTATATAGGTAAAAAGAACAAGTTACAAAAATATATACGTGTAATAAATAATTAGCTTTATTTAGCTAACAATGGTCGTACTTTTTTATTTAAAACCATCAAAAATTCTTTGCCGATAATGTCGTAAAAAAACATATTAGAAGTCATTATATTTGTCAATCAATTCTGTTCTTTAAATCAATAATCATGTATTTTAAGCGGGCGAAGCCGTGGGCGAGCCGCTAGTGAAATATATGCTGTCATTATTTTGGACTCTAGGTAAACTCGAGCAAACACAATGTATTAAGATGATCAAATATCATAACACAGGTATCGAGGTACTCAAGTCAATGTTACTAATTAAATGCTCAGTCATTAAAATTTGATAAATCATTTCCAAATGAACTTAGAGCTACGTTCTTTTTAACACAGAATAAATATTTTTCAAAATAAGCAAAATAAGCCTAGTGACAACTACTCCACATGTTTAAGATATAATGTTATTTCGAGAAGATTGTACTTTAAAAAAATGTAAAGAAAATCGATTTTTTTATAGAAAACAAAAATAATACATCCATACGATCCTACGTACTTTATAAATTTTGCAATATATGAAATATATTACATGCCTACATTATTTAAATATGTTATCAAACAGAATATAATTCCTACTTAAATGCAATATAATACAAAAATATGAAAAATAATAATTATTATTTTAACAAACATAGTAAACATTTAAATATTATTTAATTTTAACAAGTATTGGGAACACCCAATAATGTCATTTTCATTTTAACTTTACAGAAATAGAAATGGAGGAAAGTTGCGGCTACATCTAATATCAAAGATTGCAATGTTTTACAGACTTCGTGACAAGAGGTCAGGATGTGGATACAAATAACTAAATTCAAGTGCGGGAGATAGAAGGAAAAGGTAATATTATAAAGTGAAGTTGGACCTGTTTGTTTTTATTTATTTTTTTCTAGCGTTTTATACTACACATATGTATGTTGTTTTTAAGTTTATAAAGCTAGTCGTGGGCTGGGGCACAAGTGTGTGACTAGTTAGTAGATAAACGCGACTAGTTGTTGTGGGTTCGATCCCCACTAAAAGAATTTTAATATTTAATATTTTCATTTCTTCGCTCTGGTGTCAAGATAAAGCGTGGCGTTGAGTTCCGCCACTCAACACGCAATGCCTCGAGAATTCGAAGGAAAATGGGGAACGAGCAACATAACACCAGGTTCCCTGTGCCTACCCTGCTGTGTGCATGATATAACGTTAAGTTAAACCAAAAATATGTATTATGTAGGATATATAAAAATAACTTTTAATAATTTTACAATGAAAACTATTTCATCTTGCAAAACTATAAATTAAATGCAGCGAAATTTAATTATTAATTAAAAATAGCTGCACTAATTAAACTTCATAAAGTGTGTAACATTTGCAGCTTAGCGTAATGGTTCAGACTTTTCATTTAAAACTATAATCAATTTCAGGAAATTCTATAAAATATTAATAACAATTAAAGAAAAATAATCTGTTATATTATATTTGTAAAATAATAAAAAAAAACATAAAATTATTGTTAAACAAAAGGATCTCCTATTAAATATCGTAAGATCCCTAAACAATTTATTTCTGTAATATCTAAATTATAGAGGTGATAAAAATTTAAACTTCCAAATTAGACTACTTCCACCGAATTTTCCTTCACAAATCACAGTATTGATTTTTTTTACATGAAAGATAATGAGATTACTTAACAAATATATGTGTCACAGCACTAGCGAGGTGTTCACCTTATGGTATCTAAATCGATCGTGTGTAACTAATAAATGAAAGTACAAACGATAAAAACAAAAAGAGTTAATAATAAAATAGCTTTCACAAAAATGTTTAAAATTTTTCAAAAGGAAAATAAAAATAAATTATAATATATATTTTTTTCTAGGTTCACCTGTATTCCAAACATAGCAGGGTACGTAAAGATAACCCAGTGTTAAGACACTTCTGTTCCCACTTTACCAAGCGAGGTAAATAAAAACATGAAATTCTACATTTCCTCGAGTAGGAATCGAACCCACAACCACATATTCCAATCGCACGCTTGTATACAACAATCTCAATGAAACGACAAATATTTATTTAAAGTGTTTAGTCTTTTTATTGCTCACAGCCTTCATAGTAGAGATAAATGTGGTGTAGTTTTAAAAGTGAATGGGAAATCACAAGTTCCAGTTTCGATAATTTCGCACACAATGCCGGCACCACTTGCCAGCGTCGATACGCAATTAATAAGCGCGGTGACCTACTCTCCGCTCTCCGGTGTACGGAATATTGTCGAATCATTCTTTTGATGTTAATTAATTTAATAAAAAAATGTATAATTAGATTGCGATAAAACTAACAGAACTTTGTTACGGTTTCAATTTATATGTTTGTTCAAAGCTTTTAAGCTTTTTTTGGCTTATCTAAAATTTCTTTCGGGAACGGTTATTTTATCTTATATAATTGTTGTAAAGTATTATTCACTGAGGACTTGTTTCGCCGCATGCACTTTGGAAACGTGCTTGATGTCATTGAAACAGTCAAACGATACCTACGCAATAACCTTTATTTTTTTTATAGAAATTCTTAAGAGCTGTACTCAAGATACATAATTTAAATCAATGGGAATAACTTTGCATAATAATTTACGCTTTTTAAGATGAAAAAAAAACAACAATTCTCACCATATATCAAGTCCTTGGTCATCGATCGTGATAATATAAAGATCACATATAAAAACCTAGTGTGATCGGTTACATCAAATCTGAAACACCACTACCACTACACCATAAGGCACATTCCACTTCCACAAAACGAGCACAGAACCCGCAAATTCCACAGCGCAGGAAGAGTCACGCACACGTTCCCTCGGACACTGTTAAGACAATAACTTAACAGAACGAAGTAATGTCACCAACGATTCGCAAAGCGAATTATAAACATCTCTAGACTCACATGCCGTTTAAAAAAACGACAGTTAAACCGACATTACCGGTCTATATTGTTCCAAATTTGTTATCGAAAAGTCGTTTTTTTTTTATTTATTTAATATAAAATAACGCGAAGATGAACCCACGAGTGAGCTGCGCGGGCAGCGCGAGCAAACTGAGGCGCCACGGAGCGCTATTATGTGACGCATCTAACTGAGCGGCTTGGACTTCAAACTTTACGCTGACAAATTAAAAACAGCGCCGCTCTAACGCGAGTCGATCGCAACACGGGTACATTGCATTCGGTTGGGTAGCTAAGTTTCGAATAAGCTCACTGTTACATACATGGACGAGGCTGGGCAAGGCTCTCGAGATATGGCGGTCGGGCGTGTGGCGTGTATGCAATCATTACGCGGGTTTAATCGGACGGGTGATAGATCCAGCTGATATTGACTGCAACAGACGGATCGTAATACTACATTAATTTAAGTTTTATTTTAAAAGAATGTATTTTCTTTATCTTAAACAAAAAAAAATACATATATAAGGATACTTATTACAGTACTATTTTTATACTATTCTTTATTGAACATACATCTAAAGTGAAAAAATTATGCAATAACAGTGCAATTCCAAATATGTGAATAATATTATAAATTCAAAAAATACACTAAAATATAACTTAAAGCATGTCCAATAGGCAGTGTTGTAATCTGTGGCCTAGATATAAATCCAAAAAAGTTATGAATGAATGTGGTCAACCTCAACTTTCCATACATAATATTATTTATATATATGTATTTTATCAGTATAAATCGTAAGATGAGCATATAAATTAACACACGCTAATGGGAAATATAAATTACAATAATATTTATAAGTAAATCTACACATTACTTGAGTTTTGGTTGTTGTAGTTTAGTTACCTTGTTCTCTGATACTTATCACACTCCCTTCCCGAACTAAGAACTAAAACTTTAGTAACATACATACTCACACAAAAAATAGACCAATCTATACATTTTAAACTTTTCTTATAGTATGGTAGAAGCGAATCGCTTCTACCATACTTACAAATTCTTAGAAACTTTTCACTGTTTTCTTTAATTTGACTGTCGAGAACATAGCTCTATGTATTACTTCACAAAACAACCGGGTAAGTCAGTAATTAATTATTTTTTTTGCTTTACGCTGTATCCCGCTCACAGTAGGTTCGACAGAGGGAATCTAGTGTTAAGACAACTGACAAGACAAGACAACAAATTCTAAAGGCATTGCATGTTCAGTTGCGGAATTCGACACCGCGCTTTGCCTCGACACCAGAGAAAGAAAACAGAAAGAATGAAAATAAAAAAATAATTCATATCCTCGAGTGGGGATCGAACCCACAACAAATCGCGTTTACAGTCACACACTTGTGCCCCTGCGTGACGACTGGCCTCAGTCAGTTATATCGCCGCGTGTATTTTGCATAGAGATCGCGTGCTTAGTCTTAACTGCTTGCGCTACAATTTTAAGGCATCACCTAGGTTAAATATTTAATTTTACTAAAACTTGAAATTCTTATTAAATAGACAGTAGAAAAAAAGATGTTTATGCGTATTATTTAACATTTTTTTTTAAAGTATACGGATCTATCAAGGAAGCTAATGACACAGATAAATATGTATCTTTTTGACTCTCTTACTTACTCTACTCTAAAATAGTGAATTTTGTATATACGATACGACGATATTGAAGTTGGAATTTCTAACCTTCGATCAACTATTCATAATGTATAGTTGATCGAAGTTTCTGCCTATTTTTTTTACTAATAACGATTAAACTTTTATAAACATTTTAAAATAAAATTGCTTAGTTATCATTGATTCTAGAATTCTTCGTAAATAACGTATATTATTATTTTTGTGCAAAAAATATTTAATTACCAATACACATGCTGCTGTAAAGTATAGGTAGGTAATATAACATGAATGAAATATTAAACATTTTTTTTTACTATTTATATATTATTTCTTTTTTTTTTGCTTTATAGAAGGGTAACGTAAAACGCACATGCCTTATTAGGAACGAAGTGTCTTAACACCATGGACCCTAGTGCTAAGACACGCCGTTCTTATTAAGGTACTCGCGTTCTCCACTTTCCATCGTATTAAATGGCAGGAATCAACGCCTCGCTTTGCCTCCACACCAGAGGGAAGAAACGAAAATATTGAATATTTAATTTCCTCGAATCGAACCCACAACCTATCATGTGCTCAATTTATCATGTTATTATTAAAAATACCTATTAATATAAAATTTTCCACTGTTCTCCATTCCCCACTACAGGTTCAGTAAGCTGCGGTCGTGGAACAAGTATAATTAAGGAGTGCATGTAATACAGTCTATTGCCGCTGAGACTGGATTCTCAGCCATGGGAAACGTTAAGCTAGAACGGCCATACTTCTATATTCAAACGAGCAATAAAAGGTTTGTGTGAAATTTTATATTCCTGGGGGAAAAATGGCTTTGAATGAAGCTTTGAATGAAGTTTTATAAGAAACATGCAACACCGGTCTATGATAGACATATTGTGAGAAATTTGCAAAGATGATATATATATAAAAAAACTGAAAAATATATAAATATAATCATTTTTAAACATTTTTAAAGTGTTATTCCACATTTAGAAAAGATAGTTCCCTACAAATGCTTATTTAGGAATCGTAAATAGGTCCAAATTTTTTTAACAACATAAATAAGTTGCAACACGCGTATAAAAATTTCGAGGTAGCTCGATGAGAACGTATGGCTTAGTGGTCAGAGCGCCTGGTCGGTTTCCAGGAGCGATACGTGGGTTCGAGTCCCGCTACATTCAAATTTTTATACGTTTTCTAAATAAGTAAATATTATCATTTTTTAATCTATATACATCATGATAATTCAACAACTTTCTTGTATTTTCTATGTTTATTCATTTCTATGAAATCTAAACCCATTATCTCTCGGTCGGTTTTATAGCTCGGAGGGACACAAGGAATGTAGAGAAGGACAGTATTCCTATAATTATTCCTCGGCATCTCGAGGAGATGTGCGTGTAAAACATGCATTTACATCTTAACGATCGCCTAGAAAACATCCCGCTGGAGCACTTGATAATGATTGATGTCATTAATAATGAATATGTGTCGCCCAGTAAGTTATCTCTATGGGATTATATTTTTTCACTTGAAACTCAGAAAAATATATTAATGTTAAGTTATTTTTTTTTTTCAGATTAGGCACAGGGAACCCAGTGGTAAGACACTCCGTTCCTCATTTTCCGCCGAATTCTGGAGACATTGCGTGTGGAATCGCGGACGGAGTGGCAACTCCGCGCTTTGCCTCGAAACCAAAGCGAAGAAACATAAATATTATAAATTTATTTTGCTTGAGTGGGGATCGAACCCACAACCTATCGCATTTACACATGCCACACACTTGTGCTCCTGCGCCACTAAGTTCACTAACAATTATTTGATTTATCATAGAGTTGATGCCAGTCGTGGCGCAGGGGCACAAAGTATGCCTGTAAATCGACTGGTTGTGGGTTTGATCCCCACTCGAGAAGATTAAATATTTATTTTCATTTATATTTTTATATCTTCGCTCTGGTGTCGAGGGGAAAGCTCGGCGTTAAGTTTTGCCACTCAACACGCAATGCCTCCGGAAATTGACGAAAAGTGGGGAACGGAGTGCCTTTACACTAGATTCCCTCTGCCTACCCTGCTGTGTGCGGGATACAGCGTGAAGCTATTTTAATTTAATTTTAATCATAGAGTTACATGTTTACATTTATCAAGCAACAACAGTATAGTATACGATAAACATCAAAATACACAAATGTACTAGAATTTATACATGAACATAATCAAAACAAAACCATTTAAACGGCATCGAATAGCCGCATCGTGATGTTCAACACCGTTAAACTCCTCACGAGGGTACCAGACGGTTCAGTGCCTATAGTAAAATTACCTTAGCTGGTAAAATCCATAAATTTTAAAATGTCCATGCGTTAAATTTAAGAATAGTGTGGGAAATACATATATTTGACATTATACAAAATACTTTCTTAAATTAATGTTGTTTTTTTTTTGAGTTCTGCCTCGAAAATTTGTCGGAAAAGGGGAACCGGAGTGTCTTATCTACAGGTTCCAATTGCCTACCCTGCGAGACACAACGTAAAGCTATGTATGCATGCACATACAATTAACATTTAACAAAATTCTTATTTAAATGGACATACCTAACTGTATTCTTAAAGATCGACATTAACATATTTTAACATTTGACATTTTGTCAAAAAAAAAAATTAGAAGCCACATCTTGGAAGTATGTCAAACACAAGGTGTGTCAGACACTTGTGGCGCGTGTTCATACTTAATACCGTACCAAATATAGAAATAAAATGGAATTGGCAGCTGCTGTTAATTACTAGGGAGCATCTGCAGTTTATTTATTCTTAAATTAGTATGAAAATATTTTATTAGCCGCCTTCACTTATTCCTAGCTTGTACTATATATTAAAATAAAAGTAGCAAAAAGTACTAATCAATAATTTTTCGAATTCCAGGTTATTGGTTCATATCCATAGATGAGGATCGTTGCAGGTGTATGAAATATTTTTTTTGTTTCCTCTTAAAAGAATAAATGACAAACTATGAAAGGTGCATTTTACATCTGTACATTTTCTACATACTATAAAACACTTTTGTAGTTAATTGATGTTTACTTATGTATATTGAAGTAAAATACCTAGTTCTATTTATAAAAGATAAAAGAAATAATTTACTTATCAAACATCTCATAATTCTTACAAGGTTATCTACTCGCAAAGTCTCGTTAAAATTTGAGTAATTTTTATATATTAATTGTTATTATTTTACGCAAATGAAAGATTTAATTTTAGCATCACGCCGTATCCCATAGCAGGGTAGGCAGAAGAAATCTGGAAATCTAGTGTTAAGATACCCCGTTTTTACTAAGACATTTTCGCTCTCCACTTTCCGTCGATTTCTGGAATCATTGAGTGTCGGAACTCAACGTCGCGCTTATCCTTAATACCAGAGCGAGGAAAATAAAAATATTCAATATTTATTTTCTTCGAATGGGAATCGGACACAACCTGTCGCGTTTACAGGCGCCTTGTGCCTCTGCGCCCCAACTGGGTTTGGTGGAAAGTGGGGAGTGGAGTGCCTTAACACTAAATTCCCTCTGACTACCCTGCTACATGTGGGACACAGCGTGAAGCTAAATAAAACATATTTAAGAATATTTTGAAACAAATATAATGAACATTACGACTTGATACAATACTCCAACCTTTAAACAATTGCAATATTTCCAAAGACCATGTTATGCTAATCGGTTCACATTATTTGGAACAAGTGTCACCATGTACAGTGAATTGCGTTTATGTTAAACCACCTTGAGACACAGCTTAGATAAATGGGTACACGTTTATATTGATCGATCGATTTTTTTATTCATATGGGAAAATACCTGCACTTATTTTGAAGTGGGTCAAATTAATAAGGAGATTGATGAAGAGATGCTTTTGATTACATTGACAGTCTAACTCTTCAAGAGTCTTATGATATTAAAAAGAGAAAAAGAAATAACAGTAAAAATAAATAAATAAATCAGCTTCACGCTGTATCCCGCACACAGCAGGGTAGGCAGAGGGAACTTAGTGTAAGACACTCCGTTCCCCATTTTCTGCCGACTTCTGGAGATGTTGCGTTTTAAGTGACAGAACTCAACGCCGCGCTTTTGCCTCGACACCAGAGCGAAGAAATGGAAATATAAATTTAAGTAAATAAGAAATAACAGCATTATAAAGTAAATTGCACAAGAGCAAGGTAAATTGATAAATCAAATCGTAAAATATACTATTTAAAATAATTAGAGATTTAATTTACGAATACTGAACAAGCTCCTTCGTTGAGTTACGCCACTCAAGACGCAATGCCTCGAGAATTCGGTGGAAACTGGGAAACGGAAGTGTCTTAAAGGGAACGGGGTGCCTTAACGTTCAGTTTCCAGGTTCTGTCTGCCTTCCCTGCTATGTCTGAGACATGCAAACTATAGAAAAAAAAAGTATCACAGATTTTGACCTTACACAAACTGTTATGCCAACGTAGAACAGTATTAACAGACAAACATACGTATATATACATATATCATTTGCATTCACATGCCGTTTTGAGGAGAAGTGCCATTAATCAAGCTGAGCAAAATCGAAAGTCCACCAAATTGTATAGAGTATAAACACAAAAGAAGTTCTATTACTGTTTCCAATTGTCCTTTCGATAAACGAAGTAGTAGAAAGTGAGAATATTGTTTATGTGACATGTGGTGCGGTGTGTTATGTAAGTTGTCAGAGGACTTGCCTTATTTCATTTACTGTTACCATAATATGTATAACAACTTTAGGAAAGATATATCTCAATAAGGCTGGATTTTATGTAACGATGCAGCTTATCATCAAATAAATTTTCAGGTAGGACATTATCATTCTTCATCTCTAATCAGTTATCTTATCAGTTAGAATATAAAAAAATGACAAATTTCTTCGTAGAATATGAAGTTTAGTGGTGTGTGTGTGTTCAAAAAACCTTCTTGTTTATTAGTGAAAACCACATTGAAAATCTTTTGACCCACCATTTCTTTAATCCATCATTTATATGTATTTTATTTTATATATGTATTTTAATAACTTCTTAAAGAAATAAAAGCAGCAAAGCAAAAGAAAAGAGAGAAACGGGACACGCAAGAATTAGTTGCGCCCTTTTACTTGCATATATCAGTAAATAAAATACTTCAGCAACTCTTTTGTAATGTATTTAGTACATCTTGAAGAAGAAACGTAAAAAGTGTTACGTTAACAAGCCCTACGGCAGATACGATCGCATTATACACGCTTTCCGTATGGGATAGTTAGAGTTTGTATCCATACATATTGGTGTTGTTTAACTAGATTTATTATATTTCATAAATGTTAAAAAAATTAAAGCAAATCATAACAAAATTATCGTTTTTTAGTTTCACGCTGTATCCCGCACATAACCGAGGGAACCTGAGAACCTCAGATTAAGAAACTTCCATTCTCTCTCTTCCATTTACCGCTGAATTTTGGAGACATTGCGTGTTGAGTGCCGGTACTCAACGCCGCGCTTTGTCTCGATACTACAGCGGAGAAAAAAAATATTAAATATTTCATTGGCTCGAGTGGGAATCGAACCTACAATCTGTCGCGTTTACAGTCAGTACACGCTTCCGCCCCTGGCCCACGATTTGCTTCATTTTCCTCTCTAACTTCACAAAATGATCTTGATTGCGAAAATCTAATGTTGTTTTTTGTCGTGTATATTATATTTTTTTAATACTTATACATAGCTTTATATATAATATATATCTAGCTATAAATTGACATTTATATAGCTTTTACAAATTTTAGTTTATTTTTTACCTTAAAGTAACCTCCTTTTCCTTCCTTATGAATAAAGTTGGTATTTACTAGATGTTACATTTCTTTCTAATTTATCATATTTATATAAACTTATAATAAAACTCCTTTTTCCCGACTGCTAAGGAAGGGTTATGTTTTTCGCGCGTATCTTGTATGTATGTAATATTCTTTATTACCTCGTATCTCCAGAACCGCTGAACGGATTTACATATTTGAGGTATCGTTAGATTCGTATTAGCAGCCCAAGTGTTCTTAGATAGGTGACGTTAATAAAAAATAATCATGGCGGCTGTGGTACGCCATTGCACTCAGTGAAAAAAAAATTGTTTCGAATAGGTATCAAATTCAAGAGCTCAATTTCAGGATTTCAAAATATATATCATGATTATCATTACCAAAATAAATTCTAACAAAAAAATGAAAAATAAAAAAATATTTGTAAAAACAAAAACCCCGACTGCATCAAACTAAAAAGAAAATTAACAAGCCCAATAGTTTATTAGGATTAACAGTCAGTCAGTAAATATTTTTTTTTGCATTTTTTTCTTATTTGTGTGCAAACAAAGTAAAATCTATCTATCCATATAACCTTTCAGGCAATTATTTATACCTTATTTCTATAATATTTGATAGAATTATAAAAACGAGACCATACGCAAATATTTTTAAAGTGGGCGTAAATAAACTTGGTAACATTTTAAATTGAATAACATTCACGCCCACGAAACGATCTCATTGGTCGCTTTAAATCAAGTTTAGCACTTAAGGACTTCCTATTATTCTAAGAAATTCAATTTCAATTTTTTTTATTAAGTCAGAAATAATTAATTAATAATTCGGCGGAACGTGTCTTAACACTAGGTGGTGAAAATGGAGAAGAAATAAATAATAAAAAGAAAAAATAATTAACTACATTTCAACTTGTACAAATAATATTTTTAGTCAATATTTATAATTAAAAGAATGAAGCACTAAAAGTACAAAAACAAAGTTAAACTTATTACAGTACACATCGGATATTGCACAAACGATAAAAAAATACGGTAAATGGATCAGATTCCCGTCCAGACACATCTCCAGCTCTTTGTTGGATAGACATAGAGATCTAGTGATTTTACTCTCTTTTCTTTAGAAATATTGTATATTGGCTAGCAAGGTTTTGGTTGCAATTCAACCATCTATTACTGAATTTATTGGAACAGGAACACAAGGTATATGAAAATATTAATAGAATTATATAGAATTTCGTGCCGTGTGATCCCGGCCTAGAATAGGATCATCCTGGTACTGGTGGTGTCGTAAGAGGCGACTAAAGTACGTGTGGTAGAGTCACGTCGCCAGCAATGGCAACACGCATGGGCAGACTCGACCGGATCCATTACCACCCCCGGCATTTAAAACCGGCGTGAAGTAGTGGCTTTATGCCACTGCGTTTCGCATCAGGTAATGCCGGGCTCCGGAGCCCAACCCACCTTACAGGCAGGCAACGCACCTGCAGCTCTTCTGGTGTTGCACGGGGTCGTGGGCGGCGGTGATCACTTACCATCAGGTGAGCCGCACGCTCGTTTGCCTTGTCTTTTCCATAAAAAAAAAAAAAAATATTTAGAAAAAATTATGTGTAAAAATCGACACATTAATTAAATGTGTTGCTATCGTTTGTACTAAAATAGAGACAATTCCCTCAGCTCCAAATATTAAAACGCCTATAAATTTATTTATTGACTGTTAGCACCTTACCTTTGTAAGTTTTCTTAACTTCGCTAACAAAATATTCACATTATTTGAAAATCTAACATTTTCTATAAGCTTATGAGTTTTAATTCTAGTTTAGATTAAAAATTAATAAAGAATAACTATTTAAAATATAAAAAATTATATCAAATTATGGGCACACTAAAACTAACATAACAGAAACTTCCTCCCATATATTACAACATATTATTTAAGGTTGACTTCCGTGTCCAAATTGGGCTCTCTAAACTTGTCAAGTGGATAAAAGAGGAGGAAAAAATAGCAACATCAATCTGCTTTCACCGCTCATAAAAATACTGTTTGCTTTTCTAGATTAGAGCTTCCTTTACATTCCAGGCTTAAGTATTATTAAAAAAAAATTAAATTAGCTTCACGCTGTATCCCGCACACAGCAGGATAGGCAGAGGGAACCTAGTGTTAAGACACTCCGTTCCCCACTTTCTGCCGGATATAAGTATTATTTAAGTATTATTAGTATACTATATTTAGATTATAAATTCATATTGTACAGGTACTTTATATTTTCAATTTTATCAGATATCTGTAAGATTTAAACCTTTGCCTTTTGTTTGTTATAAGTAATGTTTATATACTAATAAACAATTTTCGTTTTGCTATAATGAAATATATTTTAGTAGATTAGGCAGAAAGAATCTAATGTCATTTCATTTAACACTCTCTGCCCGAAGTAGAGATATTGTTAGAGTGGATGAATTCAGCACCTTACACCGTGTACCTAAGGGAATAGAACCCACCACCATCGCGTTTGCTTGTAACACGCTGTTTATTTAATAGAAATATCTATAAAATAACTATGTTACAAAATCATAGTCATTTCTAGTTCCTTCGATATTTTAAGCACTCCCGTCAGGTAGAGGAACTTAAAAAAAGTTTAAATGATATATGGCCGATAATTACAGCATTGTAATACTTGTTTATTTTCTTAACTCATTCGAGTTAAAATGGAAACTAATCTTTGTAGAAAACGAAAAGTATTCAATCCAGCAATAAAGTCAGAGAGGACGGAGAGCCAAGTGCTACGGTATAATAGAGAACAGGGCTACAAATAAAAAACAATTATGTATGAATTATTTACTTTTAAATTACTATTAGGACTAAATACCGCTGTGGGTTCGATTCCCATTCGAGGAATTGAAATATTTAATATTTTTATTTCTTCTCTCTGGTCACGAGGCAAGAGCGAAATTGAGTTCGGCTGCTTATTATCTCGAGAATTCGACGGAAACTGGGAAACGGAAATGTCTTAACGGGAACGGAGTGTTATAGCACTAGGTTCACAAGTTACCACTGCCTACCCTCCTATGTGCGGGATACAGAGTGAAGTTAAAAAAAAGTTACTCTCATATAGATCTTTTGTACTTTCGAATTTCTTCAGTCATGATCATTTACATTTTTGGCACTTACGCTATTAAGAAAGTGACGTTAGTAACGAACAAATATGACACTATCAACGATCAGTGAATACTATATTTAATTCAAGTAAACCCAACCTTACTACCTACAACATAGGCCTCCAAATAGAGGCAAGGGTGATCGGTCATTTGTATTAGAGTATCTAAATATGTTCGAAACGTGCTTTACAATAGTGATAATCTCGTACGTCTAAAGAAAGTGAATATTATGTAACGAATGAGAAGAACATACATACACAAGTTAAACGTAGTCATTATTTAAATGTAATTAACCACTCATATTTACTCCACTCAAATTACATATGTTTTAATAGATTTTGATTTAGTTTTGAATAAATTGATTAATATATACGACTATTTCGAACACACTATTTTTAGTTGGGTTTCACGCTGTATCCCGCAAATGGCACGATAGCTAGAGGGAACTCAATATTAAGACACTTATTCCACACCTTCCACCGCTCGAGGCATTAAATGTCGGAACTCAATGCTTTGCCTCGTCATCAGAGCGAAGAAATGAAAATATTAAATATTTCATTTACCAAGTGGGAATCGAACTCACAACCGTCGCGTCTACAGTCACATTATTTTTAATCGACTGCCATAAACACGACTGTGTTAAAAAGGTATGTAATTAATTGCCATTTTTATATTTTAAAACAAATGGACCAGCGGCTATATGCACTAAAACTTTGCAAAACAACTTAAAAAAAAATGCATTCGTCCTTCATTATTTATAGAATGGTCTACAAAATGTGTATTATTTATAAACTTTCAATAAGTGCGTTGAATAACAAGTAACAGTGTCGTAATTTAAGGAGAAGAACGTAGTAGAGTCAAATAAGGAGATGGTGATAATTAATTCACTAAAGAAAACCATTTAGAAACATTTTAGAGGTACAGCTGCAACAGTAAATATTGCAGGTGCTTTGTACACCTTCACAACGTCTAAAATGTCAATTATATACGCAACATTTGATGTATATGAGTAAATAAGCGAATAAGTTATTTTTTAGCTTCACGCTGTATCCCACACATAGCAGGGTAGGCAGGGGGGAACCTGGTAACCTTGTAGTGTTAAAAGTGTCTCAATGTCCACTAAGGCACAATTCCGTCCCTCACTTTCCGCCGTACTCTGGAAGCATTGCGTGTTAAGTTTCGGAATTCAACGCCGCGCTTTGCCTGGTTACAAGAGCGAGGAAATGACAATATTAAATATTTCATTTCTTCGTGTGAATCGAACCCACAAGTTGTCACTTGTGAGAACACACAAAGCAGTCAAATATTTAAATATTTTACCTTTCTCTCAACGTATGGATATTGTTTTTAAAATGGTAATGTTATTAGATCACGAAAGTACTTGTAATATGAGAAAATACAAATATTGTGTAGTACAAGCGGGCGAAGCCTTGAGCGGATAGTCGCCGAATTCTGGGGGCATTGCGTGTTGAGCCGCGAATCTCAACACGACGCTTTGCCTTGACATCAGAGCAAAAAAAATTGAAATATTTTATATCCCCGAGAGGAAAGCGAATCCATAGCCTGTCGCGTTTACAGTCACACTTTGCAGCCCTGCGCCACGACTGACCTCAAATCAATTATATATTTTAAAAAGTAGTAGAAGTAGCAGCAATAACACACACAATATTTTGAGTGGCACAGAAACTTGGATAAAAATCGTTTTCACTATTAAATAAACAACCAAGGCTAATAAATTGACTTTCACTTTTTTCTTATTACATCTTCTTTACTGTTACAAGCTGGTTACTCAACATCCTTGTATTTAGTATTCTAAATAAACCAATATAAATAAATGTGAATCTTGATCGATCGAGTAGAATTGAACGCATCGTCGACTACTTCACTGGACCATAGAGAAATCATTAATATTGATATAAACATTACTAATTTACGTATTACATGTCATATAAAAAAATCAGCTTCACGCTGTATCCCGCACACAGCACGGTAGGCAGAGGGAACCTCGTGTTAAGGCACATCGTTCCCGGAACGGCGGAACTCAACGCCGCACTTTGCCTTAACACCAGAGCGAAGAAATAAAAATACAAATGTAAGTAAATATTTTATCTCCTCGAGTGGGGCTCAAATCCACAACCAGTCGATTTTACAGTCACATATATAAATATATATTTAATTTAAAAATAGCCTATTAAAGTACAAACTAGAACAAATAAATTGCTATAAACGAGCACTCCTTCGATAGCAATAACTTTTAAATCACTTAAAAAAAAAAGGAAAAGTGCTTTTTATAAATTTTTAAATATTGATAAAAGAAAAAAGTGGAGGTTATTAATTCGACTGTAATTTTTTTTTGTTGTATTTTTTGTATGGTTGTTACCTCAGAACTCTTGACTGGGTGAACTGATTTTAAATATACTTTTTTTATTTGAAAGCTGGCGCTTCTCGTGTGGTCCCATGTTAATTTGGTCCATTTCTTACAGTGGTATCTATTAAAAAATCACATAGGTTTTATTTGCATTAAGTATGTGCGCGACAAATGGACGAATAACTCAATATCACGCCAATCAATTTCTATGTTTTTTTTTAATGGAAAGGATACACTTCAAGACCAAGGAGGCCGGTCGTGGCGCAGCGGCACGAGGTGTGACTGCAAAACTGACTGGTTGTGGGTTCGATCCCCACTCGAGGAGATGAAATATTTACTTAAATTTATATTTCTATTTCTTCGCTCTGGTGTCCAGAATCCGGCAGAAAGTGAGGAACGGAGTGTCTTAACACTAGGTTCCCTCTGCCTACCTTACTGTGCGCGGGATACAGCGTGAAGGTGAAAAAAAAATTGTGAATATTATACGATTTTATATTTCTATGTTAGAGAAAGTAATAAATATTTTATGTATTGAGTAAATTTCCTGTATATAATTTTTTATTCCCGACTGCTAAGGAAGGGTTATGTTTTTCGCGCGTATCTTGTATGTATGTAATATTCTTTATTACCTCGGATCTCCAGAACCGCTGAACGGATTTATATATTTGAGGTGTCGTTAGATTCGTATTAGCAGCCCAAGTGTTCTTAGATAGGTGACGTTAAATAAAAACAATCATGGCGGCTGTAGGACGCCATTGGGCTTAGTGAAAAAATTTTTTTTCGTTTCGAAAACCACAATATGGGTATCAAATTCAAGAGTTTAATACGAGGATTTCAAAAAGGTATATCATGATTATCATTACCATAGTGAATTCTAACAAAAAAGTGAAAAATAAAAAAATATTTGTAAAAACAAAAACCCCGACTGCATAAAACTAAAAAGAAAATAAACAAGCCCAAAAGTTAATTTGGATTAACTGTCGGGACCTATAAGTAATTCTTCAATCAATAAAATCTTTACCAGGAACCTCACATAATTTAAAGAGGTCCCGACTGTTAATCCTAATTAACTATTGGGCTTGTTTATTTTCTTTTTAGTTTTATGCAGTCGGGGTTTTTGTTTTTACAAATATTTTTTTATTAAATATACAGATAAGTGGTTGGTAAAATCATTTAGCTTGCGATTTACATAAATAAATACAGCAAATCTTACTTTTAAGTGCTGATGATGTCTATTATTGTTAACTGGTATTATTGCTATAACCGCAATTTTCGGTAGCACTTTTACTTTAGACAAACAAAATATATGGGATAACGTAGAAATATTTAACTAACAGTAAACAACGTGTTCACAATCAAAATTAACTAATATTTTAAGTAAAGGTAATAAAACTTTAACTTTATTCATTTATATAGTTAAAGTTTTTTTATTAATATAATAAAGTTTAAGAGTTTGTGGCGCAGTAGCACAAACGGGTGACTGTAACGCGACGTTTGTGGGCTCGATTTAATGACTCGAAATATTGGGGGAAACACTAAGTTCCCTCTGCCTGCCTACCATACAGTGTGAAGCTGAGAAAATAAATAAATCAGCTTCACGCTGTATCCCGCACACAGCAGGGTAGGCAGAGGGAACCTAGTGTTAAGACACTCCGTCCCCCACTTTCTGCTAAATTCTGGAGGCAATGCGTGTTGAGTGGCAGAACCCAAAGCCGCGCTTAACCTCGACACCAGGGCGAAGAAATGAAAATATACATTTAAGTAAATATTTCATCTACTCGAGTGGGGATCGAACCCACAACCAGTCGGTTTTACAGTCACACTACGTGCCGCTGCGCCACGACTGGCTTCGCTGAGAAAACAAGTTAATATAAATAAAGTTTTTAATACTTTCAATCTTTTGTTATATTTCTCCACAATAATTTCCAAAACATATTATCAGAACGCGGTACCGTAAAACGGTACAAACTCCAAGCTAACGGACACGCACGGGCAGTATAAGAATCGTCCAGTACCAACTGTTGCAGCCGGCTGCATGTTTACCCACCCACGCGCGACATCTCAACTTGTCCGCTTTTCAACTATTAGATTTACAATAACACTAGACTCTAATTATTTATGTTAAAAAGCGCGATCGCGTTTTAACTTCAATATGTTAAGGTAATTTATCTGCAAAATTATAAGTTATTTTATATTAAGCTATTTTCTACATTTTTTTTAGCTTCACGTTGTATCTCGCACACAGCAGGGCAGGTGAGGCAGGCAGAGGTAGCCTAGTGTTAAAACACTCCTCACTCCACTTTCCGCCGTATTCTGAAGGCATTGCCTTTTGAGTGGCGGAACACAACGCCGCGCTTTGACTATACTAGATACAACTATTCTACATATATCTCATCATTATATTGAATTTACACTATTCTTCTGAACGATTGAATCAGCTTCAAGCTGTATCCCGCACACAGGGTAGGCAGACGGAACCTTGTATTAAGACACACCGTTTCCCACTTTCTGCCGAATTCTGGGGGCAATGCGTGTTGAGTGGTAGAACTCAACGCCGCGCTTAACCTCGACATCAGAGCGAAGAAATGGAAATATAAATTTAAGTAAATATTTCATCTCCTCGAGTAGGAATCGAACCCACAACCAGTCGGTTTTAAAGTCACACTTCGTGCCTCTGCGCCACGACTGGCCTCAACTGATTTTTTCTCTGAACGATCCCCCGCGCCTAGTACGTACTGTTACATTATAATCGAGTACCCACCTCTAAAGCGTAGCTCTCATACATATTCATTAGACTACTGTTTATACAAACGATAAGCTTGTTGTATTCAAACGGATTAGAGGGCTCATTAGAGAGATCCCGTGTAGCTGTGATTAGGCCATGCTGTACTGTAGCTATCTACTATTATAATATGGAAAAATACATAAATGTTATAAGCTAATGAGGCGTAGTGGAACAGCGTCTCACTGAAAACAGGTTGGTTGTGGGTTCGATCTCACTAGGGGCTGAGGCAATTATATTTAATTTAAGCTCTTGTGAGACAAAGCGCATTTTGAGTTGTTACTTTCCACGCGAAGCTCCTAATTCAAGTGGAATGGGGAGAACGGAGTGTTTTTTTATGTTTTCGTGGGAAAGGCGTAAAGCTGAGAGAGAAAGAAAATATTAATATTTTATAATTTAATTTATAGATTATTTAAAATAAAAAATATGCTTAAACTTCTCCTAATAGTCCAGGGGCGTACGCATTTTTGTTTATTTTATAAATATACATAAAAACGATCATTTAATCTTATCTCTAATAGAAATGTATTTTTAACATGTGATTTACACGAGACAGCGTTTTACGATATTAATAGCGACAAATTGTATATATTTTTAGTCTTGACTTAAGAACCTAAGTACCGACAATATTTTTCTTTTGTCTTTGCTATATTAATATATACTTAGAGCGATATTTCGTCTTTATTTGGAATGGACTGAGTTCAATGAACTGTCTCAGTATAGTACGACAAGGCCACCGGTATTGTCCTCGTGGCAACCGAATGATTTATGGGCTTCCACAACGCTCCCAATACCATTACAAGATTTGTGGTTAACTTAACAACTTTTGCGTTTTACGTATTATCTCCTAATATACTAGCGTGTATGGCTATAGTAGTGTGAAACACGATATTACTGTGAAAATAGAACCGAGTTAGCTTCTTTAACTAGATGTCAATACTAATTTCAAAGTAACTTATAGTAATAATATTGATGTTATTGTGGGGAAGTTTGTCAATAATGGCTTGGTTTCAGATAGCTTATTATTAACAATTCCATTCTTGTTTGTACTATTTATTGTTTATTGAATCACCTATACCCATAAGGTAAGTAATTTAAATGTAGATAAAAACACATATAATCTAGTAGTGGTGCAGGGACCAAAGGATGTGGGTTCGATCCCCACTCGTGGAATTGATATACTTAATTTTTATTTTCCTAGCCTACACAGCTACATGAGGGATACAGCGTGAAGCTACGAGAAAAAATCTCATAAAATTAATAGATCAAACAGAAATCAAATATGATTTTTTTTGCGTCCCACCAATTACACAACCAATATCGACAAAAAAAAACTTTTTAAGATATCGTTTCTTTGTATTCGTTTACAATGTAAATAAATCACGTGCTAAACTATTATACGATTCAATAAACATAATCCAAACTCACTATATTATAGCGTTTAGTAGATATTATTATGAAAGTAAATAACTCAAATTGAGGCCAGTCGTGGCGCAGCGGCAGGAGGTGTGACTGTAAAACCGACTGGTTGTGGGTTCGATCCCCACTCGAGGAGATGAAATATTTACTTTCCATTCTTCGTTCTGGTGTCGAGGTTAAGCGCGGCGTTGAGTTGTGCCACTAAACACGCAATGCCTCCAGAATTCGGCAGAAAGGGGGGAATGGAGTGTCTTAACACTAGGTCCCCTCTGCCTTGCTGTGTGCGGGAAACAGCGTGATTAAATAAAATAAAATAAACAACTCAAACAAGTATTATGCTGTAAAGCGTGAAATTACAGTTTGCTTTCGACTATTTCGGAAACTGTCGAACCGTGAGAAAATACATCGTCTAACTATTCTTGTAGTAATAAAAAAGAAGTAGTAATATACAACCATAAACTATAAATTTTTAGTATTTTTTACAATTTTATGATAAAAAGTAATTTTTTTTTGAGATGTTATTAATCGTGTATTTCGCAATGCAATATATCTTTCTATTATGTAATCAAGTATACTTGGTACTTACTTTATATAAGTGGACATATCATCATCTTGACTCCGCAGTCACTGTTTTCTTCAATTTTAGAGTACCTGAATTACAAAAAAATATTATAATATTAACAAATTTAATCGATCGAGAGGCTGATCGTGGCGCAGTGTGTTACTGAATGTGAACACGACTGGTTACGGATTCGATTCCTATTCGAGGAAACGTAAAATTTAATATTTTTATTTCTTCGCTTTGGTGTCGAAGCAAAGCACGGCGTTGAGTTCCGCCACTCAATCGGATACCTCCAGGATTTGGCATAAAATGGGAAAGGAATTGTCTTAACACTATGTTCCCTTTGCCTACCGTAACCCTAAAAAATACATATTAATAAAAATAGCACGTTTATCTATATAAGAAACCATTCTTAAAAGTTATTATATTAATTTGCATTCCACTCTCTTACTAGACTAACATACTCTAATAAAAGAGATGACCGAAGCGAACTGGCACCATGCCAGAGCCCTGTTATATTTCAGGAGATCCTTTTAGATGTTTTATTAATTTAACTTGTAAGTTATTTTCCACGTTTGCACCAGCGTACAACTGAGAACCGAACACAAATTATCCCATATGGTTTATATTATAGAGATTTATCTGTACTAAGTAATAAGCTCTTTTTTTATATATATTGCTTTATCAACTTCACGCTGTATCCAGCAGGATAGGCAGAGGGAACCTAGTATTAAGACACTTCGTTCTCCATTTTCCGCCGAATTCTGGAGGCATTGCGTTTTGAGTGACAGAAATCAATACAGCGCTTTGCCTCGACACCTGAGCGAAGAAATGAAAATATAAATTTAAATAAATACTTCATTTCCTCGAGTCATGATCGAACTCACAACCTGTCGCGTTTACAGTCACATTTTGTACCCCTGCGCTACGACTGACTTATTATAAATTATATTTTAATAACTTTATAATGTTTTAAGTTATATTTTTATAAATATAAAATAAAATTCATCATTAAACTTGTAAATTACGCTTAAATATGTTAATGTAGCGTAAATTTACTGTGACAAATGTTTACAACTTAAAAGTTTCGAGCGTTATGCTAATCAATGTTTTTGTACTCCGTTTACCTGAAATACTAATTAAAAAACAATAGCTAGAAACTGTAAAAAAACAAATTATGTATAGTAATGTAGTTAATGAAATATTTAGAGTTAAATTATTTCACATTGTATCCCGCATATAGAATATAGGTAGCGGGAACCTGGAAATCTAGAGTTAAGACACTCAGTTTTCTATTATAAGACTCTTCAGTTTCCTACTTTTCGCCGATTTCTTGCGTGTTGAGTAGATTGTTACGTGTCGAGTAGCGGAATTCAACGTCGCGTTTTACCAAGTTACCAGAACGCGATAAGGAGAATATTATATATTTCATTACTTCTAGTGGGAATCGAACCCACAACCGTCCCACACTTGAGCACCTACGCCAAGATGGTATCAACAGTATCAATATATTTTGTCCATAGTACATATGCCTAACCATTTATCTGGTTCACTACTTTATAAATATACTAGTTCGTCCCACAGTCACCATATTAGACTTTATAACGCCCTACTGCATTGTTAAAAGGTCCCCCCATATTGCGTAAGTGTTATATAATGGAAACATTCATTCTAAATCAGGTTTTATTTGTTTAGATTATCATACAGATAACAAAAAATATAGAACTCCACATATACTAGTAATATAGAAAAATATTTCATATTGTTAAAAATCGGAAGCGGTTAACGTTTAAAAAAAACACGATATACATATCGTCTATATGTTTCTAAATTATTTGGAAATTTGAAAGAGATTCTATGCAATTGCAATAAGTGATATGTGTCACCTAATAACAATACTTCACACAAGTTTCCTTTATATAAGGGCCATTGCCTAACAAACAACTGCCAGCGATTGACACAATTGCACTGCTATAAGTCTTTTTCAACCACATCTACCCTATTTAGAAAACGTATAAAAAATTGAACGTAGCTGGGCTCGAACCCGCGCCTCCTGGAAACCGACCAGGCGCTCTGACCACATCAAACTACGTCGAAATCTTTAAACGCTTATTACAACTTATATATGTTGTTAGCATTTCTTTCCTAAATGTGGAATAACACTTTAAAAATGTTAAAAATACATCTACCCTCTTTTACACGAGTTCGCTAACAGTATTTATAATCATGGAAAAAAATCAATAAAAATAATTAATCATTAAAAAATCTATGATAATGATAAATTAATTTTACAATAGAAATAATGATCAAAGGCAAAAAGCAAATGACGTCAGCAATTACAAACATTAACTTATTATGCGAGTTGTAAATAAGCTAGTACTCCTTAGAAACGAATATAATGAACAGCATACAATGTTCTTGATAACTATATTATTTTTTTTCATAAAAAAACACATTTTAGCACGTATTATACCGTTATAATAAATTCGTAAAATTCTAATTATATAAATGAGGATACAGAGTTGAATATTCTATAAATACATACATATATGTATATGCTTGGCATTTTAATCATAAGATCGCATTTAATAATTGACATATGTACATTTTTTTTTCAAATTCACGCTGTATCTCGCATATAGCAGGATAGGCAGAGGGAACCTAGTGTTTAGACGCTCCGTGCCACGCTGCCGGCCGAATTTTCGAGGCATTGCGTGTTGAGTTGCAGAACTCAACGCCGCGCTTTGCCTTGGTACCAGAGCGAAGACATAAAAAATAATAAATAATAATTCACTCGGAGTCGGAACTGAACCCACAACAACTGCCGCGTTTACATGCGTTACATGCGCCACGACAGCCTCCAAATACAGTTACAAAATCCATAATAATAACAAGACATTTTTACATACAATATAAGTACATACAAACATACATTATTGTATGTAAAATTCAGCTTAATTATATTAAACTAGATTCCTTACATAGCATTCCTCATAGTGCACTCGTGTAATAGAAGTCAACAATGAATAGCGTGATATAAAACATGATACGTGTACGTGCGTGAAACCCGAGAAACGCTTCTGAGGGCATGTTTAGCGCCCGAGTAAGCTCGCTAACCTACAACGTTTTAAACAATTATGCTTAAGACCTTATTTTAATTAAAACGTACTGCCGCAGATTAACTTGAAAATCTAGTGTTGAGACACTCCGTTAAGAGTAAGACACTTCCGTTCCCCATTTACCGCCGAATTCTGGAAGTACTGCGTGTTGAGTGGCGGAACGCAAGACCACACACTGCCTGGACACTAGAGCAAAGAAATGAAAATATTTATTTAAATATTCGAGTGCTAATCGAACCCACAACCTGTCGCATTTACAGGCATACGCTTATGCCCGTGCGCCACGACTGTCCTCGTAGCTTGTATGACATGTATACTTATATATGCGCAATTTTTTTTTTTTTGAAAAGAGTAAATTTTGATATTGTTAGTATTAGAACATCTGTAATTTAAATAAGCTTAATAATTTAAATAATCTTTAAAATACTCCGTACCAAATATGTACTATGAAACATTATTGAAAAGTGATGTAAAATAAAAATTTAAATTAAATTGAAATCAAGTGTTAAATGCTAATTGAGTGCATGTTATTCACTAATTGACTTTCTTACTAAAATAATTACTAAAATCTTATATTAATATTTAGCTACCCGTTGTCGATAAGTTAAAATATGATTTTAATAAAT
Source organism: Heliconius erato x Heliconius himera (assembly GCA_013421005.1). Lineage (NCBI taxonomy): Eukaryota > Metazoa > Arthropoda > Insecta > Lepidoptera > Nymphalidae > Heliconius > Heliconius erato x Heliconius himera. Next base: position 83,561 of record JAATLQ010038625.1, read on the forward strand.
CGAGGCCGTCGTGGCCCAGGGTCACAAGGGTGTGACTGTAACGCGATGGTTGTGGGTTCGATCCCCACACGAGGAAATGAAATATTTATTTAAATTGATGTTTACATTTCTTCGCTGTGGTGTAGAGGCAAAGAGCGGCGTTGAGTTCCGCCACTCAACACGCAATAGCTCCCAAATTGGGCGGAAAGTAGGGAACGGAGTGTCTTAACACTAGGTTCCCTCTGCCTTCCCTGCTGTGTCCGGGATACAGCGTGAAGCTGATTTTTTTTTAATAAATAACTGGTAGCCACAAGTCAACCATATATTAAAACACAAACTCTACATTAAGTATTATAAAAAAAACTGTTAACCGGAGCAAATTGCATAACAGACGTAAAAAAATATATAATAGACAATCGTTTCTTTCAACCCACAAACCCAAAAGGTAGTCATAACTATGGAAGTATGCCGTGGAAAGTACCAAGTAAAATTAGTACCTCCACCTATTGGTAATGGTGTACATTTAATGCACCACAACCGTTCTGTGAGAGAGATTTGCAACACACACCTCGCTGACCGATAGCTGGAGGTAGAATGATCAGTTTACGTGTAGAATTGTAGACTATCAACGTGTATGGAGGATAGAGGATAGAGGTGTAGGCTAGTCTTAGTAGGCGCAATGATTGTATATTAAGCCGGCAATCAGCTTCAGAACATTTTCTTAGGACGTGCGTTTTAGCGATTCTGGTATATCGTTATTTCATTTATAAGCTTCAGCGGATTGAATTAAGTTTAAGTTTGATTTTCGACTTATTCTATTTCTTTACATTGTAATAAACGTCGATGACAATTGCGACACGACTGAATGATAAAATAAATTATAGTTAAATTAGCTTTTATTTATAGAAAGTAATCACATATATTTTCAATGTATTGGGGCCAGTCGTGGCGCAGCGGCACGAGGTGTGACTGTAAAACCGACTGGTTGTGGGTCCGATCCCCACTCGACACTCACTTCGCTCTCGTGTCGAGGTTAAGCGCGGCGTTGAGTTCTGCCTTTCCACACCTCCAGAATACACAATACCTCCAGAATTCAGCAGAAAGCGGGGAACGGAGTGTCATAACACTAGGTTCCCTCTGCCTACCCTGCTGTGTGCGGGATACAGTGTGAAGCTGATTTGATTTGTTTTTTTATTTTCGTAATTATTATAAAATATGTAAAATATTTAAAATATCTCGTTTACGTCAAACGCAACTAGCACGTAGGTACTTTTCATCAGACATCGCAAACCTTCAAAGATATTAACCCCGTTGAACTTACCGTACTAAAGTGCACTATTAGCCACTCTACCTAATTAAAGACAACTGTTCTTATAACTATTGCTTATTTAAACTGATTTTCCTTAATTTACATAAAACAAAACATATTCAAAAAAATATTACTAAAAAAAAAGGGTCTATATCTATAATGAGAAAACTGACAACAGTATAGGAACGAAATATCATCTCGTTGATTGCAAACGGTACATTTTAATTTAAGTTTTTTCTTTAAAAGCTCATTTGTAAAAGTCCCTTTGATTATGAATGGGATATTCCGTTACCGTCTTAGAAAAGTAACGAGAGCAGCACTTCAAATTATAATAACAATATATGGACGTCGTTAGGGTTGCAACATGGATGAACTAGTGCGTATATAGTGTATTCTTATATATTTTTCAAATAAAATATAAATATTTCAACTATACAGTTAAATGCAAGTAAACGTGGATAATTAGCATGAGAATCGAGATAACCGGCGCTGTGGACTAGATACATTATTCATTACCTCAACTGATTCTAAGCCTATGGACTGTAGGGATCTGGGTACTGGGCCTTGGTAATTTTGTTATATTAGTTAGTACCTACTGATGAATATTTAGCACCAAAATGTGTATAAATAATATATTTTGAAAGCAATATGTAATATTCTTCTATATTGTTAAATATATTTATGGTAATACTATAATATAACATATAATTAAACTTATATATTTAAATAATTTATAATTAAAGTGTTTAGGTCTGGTAGTCTTAAGTGATAACTAATGTCACAGCACATTTTATGTATGAAAACACTGTAACTTAAAAATAGAAACTCCTTACTCTTAGTATATTATGTCTCGTTAAATAGAGTACTATTCTAGCAGTATTATAAAAAATATTTACTAAATGTTATATTATTTCTCATAGTTATCTCTAATGGATGTAACGTCGTCGTTACATACAAGATTGGCACAAATATGGACAACAAAATAAATTAAATATAATAAATTTAAGATCCACAAACCATAGCCGCAAAAACGCCAAAGGTAAGGCTTTAAAGAAGCTTAGGCAATTACTTGAATTGAATTTAAAAATAGAATTTTTATGAAATCTCACATACAACAGTAAATAAGAGTAAGTTAAGATAAAATAAAATTTATAAATCGAAATATTTCTAATATCTACTAAATATTGAGGCCAGTCGTGGCGCAGCGGCACGAGGTGTGACTGTAAAACCGACTGGTTGTGGGTTCGATCCCCACTCGAGGAGATGAAATATTTACTTAAATTTATATTTCCATTTCTTCGCTCTGGTGCCGAGGTTAAACGCGGCGTTGAGTTCTGCCACTCAACACGCAATGCCTCCAGAATTCGGCAGAAAGTGGGGAACTGAGTGTCTTAACACTAGGTTCCCTGTGCCTACCCTGCTGTGTGCGGGATACAGCGTGAAGCTGATTTTTTTACTAAATATTCACCTTATATCGATATCTCTTTATATCGATTACACCGAATAGACGATAGACCCTATTATTCTATAATGAAGGTACATCCCACGCGGTGTTTCAGCTATTTGGCATGTTTAAACACCTGTTATATTTTCAAATGTTTATCTAACAATGGTTTCGCCATCTTAACGAGGCCGGATTCCACTGTGAGGTGTAGTTTTGTAATTACTATTTATCATATTATGTGTAGTAGGGCAGCATAAATGCTAAGAGCTCACAAGCGTGTGACTGTAAATGTGACAGGTTGTGGGTTCGATTCTTACTCGAGGAAATTAAATATTTAATATTTTCTATTGTTTCGCTGTGGTGTTGAGGAAAGACATGGAATTCCGATAATCCACGCTATTCAGATTCCGGTGGAAAGTGGGGAGCGGAGTGTAGTAACACTATACTCCTTAGGCCTACCTTGCTACAAGCGAGATACAGCGTGAAATTGAAAAAATATACTAATTGTATTATAAAATAATGAAAATTAAATAATGCTTGTAAAGTCGATTTCATAGTAATGTCAAAATTGATAATAGAACCAAAGACATAAATGCGTACATAATTTATATATCAAATGTCCTCTGCGTTCTAAAAGAAAAGTTCTAAGACAAAAATACACTATGTACATAACCATGTTTTCAATCTACTTCGAAAGCATAAAAATTTTAACCTTATTTCTTACCAAAAAAATCTACATAACAAACGGGGCTTTATACTCACAGGGATTATATTATTATTTATCAATAACGTAAAATTTATATGTTTACTTAGTACAAATTAAACAATAAAATTACAGAAATCATATTATTCAAATAATATATTAAAAAATACAATAAAATATATTTTAATAAGTAAATGTTGACTGTTCCTACAAATTTAATTGGCCTATATACTTGCATACTATAAGAATTTAAAGACACAATAATCTCTTTTAATATTATTACGAGTATAAAATTTTGAGACAAGATTATTTATAAAAACGCTTTTAAGTAAGATCAAAGTCAGAAGCTTTTCGTGATGGACGGTTTCGACACATTTTTGTACTTAAAAAACAACTTTTAGAAACAAGTAGTGAATATTTCTAAACATTTTTTTTAAGTGTTCACCCGAACTTAGGAAAGAAAAATACTTATTTAGAAAAAAAATTAAACATAGCGGGACTCGAACCCGCGCCTCTTGGCTTAGTGGTCAGAGCGCCTGGTCCGATTTCCAGGAGGCGCGGGTTCGAGTCCCGCTACGTTCAAATTTTAAACGTTTTCTAAATAAGTATAAGTAGTGAATATTTAAAAAAAATGGTTCAAAAATATTGAAATGTAAAAAGTTTTATACATTTCAATGTCATTTCACTTAATTCTCCTTAATTAGACATAGCTATAACATTTACTAATTAATTAGAATCGAAAGTTTGTAATATTACAGTTAGAATACCTAAGAATAATCTCGTCTTAATGAATTTTATGCGCGATTTGAATCACGCATAAATTGAACACCATCTACTTTCTACGTCGTGATGTGACAAATATATACATTTCTTTACAACATTTTTTTCAAAACAAGAAAGAGATAGACTGCCTTATCACATTTAGTTAAGTTAATATATTTTTTTTGTCAATTATGTTATTTTTATTATCAGTTTCACGCTCTTCCGCATATAATAGGGTATGCAGAGGAAATTTAAAGACACTACCTAACTTTCTGCGAAATTATCTTGAATTCCTATCACTATTAAGTAAAAGGAATCGGTGAGTAAGCATGTAAAGTGGGAAAAACTACTTATCAGTTCTCTCTTGGCAAACAGACAGACAGACGAAGAACAAAGTGATCTTATAAGGGTTCCTTTTTTCCTTAAAAGGTACTGAACACTAAAAAGGAATCTCAACTGAAATATGGGATCTAAGATCACTAAAACTTTCATGCTTCTCAAAACATATACTATTAAAAGTTACTTAATCATTGTATCCAAATATAGACATGTGATCTTACAAAACAAACTTTACATATATGAAATTTGGTAATGACTCCCGCAGAGAGGCATCGCTCATCGCAAGAAACGGAGAAGTCACTTCTTAAAAGAATTCATCAATACCAGTAAATATTTTATATAATATTGTTTTTAGCTTCACGTTGTATCCCGCGTATAGCAGGGTATGTAGAGGGAACTTAGTGTTAAGCCAATTTTTCGAAGCATTGTGTATTCAGTGGCGGAACTCAATACTGTGCTTTGCCTTGTTGCGAAAAAATGGAAATATCAATAAATAATAATTTATTTCCCCGAGTAGGAATCGAACCCACAACCGTCAAGTTAACAGTCACACGCTTGTGCCTCTGCGCTACGACAGCCTCTCTTATTTACTATCTATAATTTTATTGAATTATTTAAATTATGTATCAACGTTACAACACTCCGTTCACACACGCTATATCACTCCGTTCTCCACTTTCCGTCGAGTTCTGGAGAAATTGCGTGTTGAGAGGCGAAACTTGTCGCCGCGCTTTGCTTTGTTACCAGAACGAAGAAATGAGAATATTAATAATTAAGCAACAATTTATTTATCGAAGTGTTAATCGAACCCGTCGCATTTACAGCCACACGTATGTGCCACTGCGCTACGATGGCCTCTCTTAATTTATATCTGTACTATCTATAATTTCATTAAATTATCTAAATTATATACCGACGTTATCGCTTTGATGTTATTCATACAATTGTGTCAGTTCCCAGCCAGTTCAACATTATTGACGTGTTTGTAAATCAAACGAATATTGAATTTCATCTTAAATTTCGTCATGGGAAGTATCAATTGATTCGCGCGTCACCTTGACTAATGGTCAGATTGAGAAATCTCTGGCTTTATAAAGGTAATTGTGAAGGGCCTTTATAATGTAAGCATAATTTAATAATAAATCATAGGCATAAAAACGCGCTACGGTATTTATAGATTTAAAATGCTTAAAAATATAGATATAGTCAATACTTGAGGCCAGCCGTGGCGCAGGGGCACAAGGTGTGACTGTAAAACCGACTGGTTGTGGGTTCGATCCCCACTCGAGGAGATGAAATGTTTACTTAAATTTATATTTCCATTTCTTCGCTCTGGTGTCGAGGACAAGCGCGGCGTTGAGTTCTGCCACTCAACACGCAATGCCTCCAGAATTCGGCAAAAGTGGGGAACGGAGTGTCTTAACACGCTAGGTTTCCTCTGTCCACCCTGCAGTGTGCCCCGCACACCTCGACACCAGAGCGAAGAAATGGAAATATAAATTTAAGTACATATTTCATCTCCTCGAGTGGGGATCGAACCCACAACCAGTCGGTTTTACAGTCTCACTTTGTGCCCCTGAGCCAAGACTGGTCTCAATAAAACTTTAATAAAAAATATTATAATATAGTATAGCAGTTGCGATTAGGGTCACGTACTAAAAAATGAAAAACAAAACGGAATGGAAAAACCAATAAACATAGTTGTATAATAACATACTCCTACTCCTTTACATTTCAAATGTTCAAAAAAAAACTATTTTTGTATCAGCACATCTGATAGCCATACTTTGCAAGAGCAATGATCTATCAATCCTTTTAAGGTGATCTTTAGAAAGGCAGAAAGTAAAATGATTCAGATTACCGCGACATCAAAATGAAATATTGTAACATATTCAGTTAAAAAGGATGCCGACTTCGACTGACGACTGATAAAACTTTTTTGAAACTTAGAAATTTATCTTACACATATCACGTATTTAATCAGGGAAATATATGTAGATTTCTTTTTTACAGCTTCACGCTATATCCCTTGCCATATCAAAGATAGGAAGAGGGAACGCACTTCACTTAAGGCACTTGATTCTCCGCTTTCCACCGAATTTTCAAGGCATAGCTTGTTGAGTGATGGTCAAAGCCGCATTTTTTCCTTAGTATTAGAACGAAGAAATGGAAATATTAATAAATATTGATATTGATTTATTCCCCCGAGTTGGAATCGAACTCACAACCGTCGCATTTACACGCACACGCTTGTCCCCCTGCGCCAAGACGGCCTCATGTCTTGGACTAGCGTGTGCGTGGCCTCATATATCGACGTTTTTTACAAAAAAATTGCTTAAACATCGTTTATTTTACATATTAGATATGTCGCTTATATAAAATTTTTGCAATAGACTTTTAAAAAGGAAATTTGTTATAAGTTAAAGGTATGGTGAGATCATAAGATACATTCATAATCATAACTGTCAACTTCATAAATTATACATTTATAAACATGAACTCAACACCGCGATTTTGCCTTGATACCAGAGGAAAGAAATCAAAATATAAATAAATAATAATTCATTCCTCCGAATAGGATCGAACCCACAACCGTCGCGTTACAGCCCCACGCTTATGCCACGGCGGCCTCATTTACTCACTCACTCTATTTCATATGATAATAATTGACGGAACAAAAATTAAAATTGAAGGAAAGTTATAGGGTAAATAAAAGTCCATTTATCTTCGCTATGGGGAGTCTTATTACATATATTAAAATGCAATGAAAGAGGCAAAGTGAATCATATTCCCAAAAAAACACGTAAACGGAACGACTTACCCTTATTAAAAGCTGGAACCCCACGTCGGGTAATATTTTTTTATAACTCACTAACACGCAATAACCCAACGTGTGCGTGATGAGAAAGTACTAACTTGCTGATTACTTAAACCAATGAAATATTTTTTTTACTTATGTTTCACTTCAGCTTCACGCCGTATCCCGCAAGTAGCAGTAGCCTAATGTTAATACACTCCGTTTCCCACTTCCTGATTCTAGAAGCACAGAGTATTGAGTGAAATAAAATATCGAGGCATTTAAAAAAAAATATCAAGTAACACATTGAAAAAATAATATTAAAACGTATTATTATGTATTAAATGTATGTGTGTTTTTAATGTACGCAACAAGTGAAAGCTGAATAAAAAAATATTTATTACCATTACCTACCATAAAATAATTATATGCAGAAATATAATAACAAACAAAAAAAAAGGTTACTGAGGTGAGCGAATTAAAAGAGAAATTTATCGATTTGTTACTTGAAAATTATAATAAAACATAAATAAACAGACAGATAACAGAAACAAGCAAACTGCTATGATGCCCTTGGATCAAGTTCAATTTCAAATGGTGGGCTGTACTTTCAATTACTGTTATGAGATGCTCATTGCGTGCTATTACCGAGTCGTAATTATACAATCCACCTTCTTCGAAAATAAGGTTGTTTTGATTTTATTCTTCCTTATAGTTAAAGTTGTGAATATGTTATTTATATTATATATGATGTAGTAGCAAATGAGCAAAGCGTATATGGAAAAGAATATATTTTTTTTTAGCGTCACACTGTATCCCGCACACAGGAGAGTAGACGAAGGGAACCTTGTGTTAAAACACTTCGTGCCCTATTTTCCTCCGAATTCTGAAGGTGTGTTGAGTGGCGGGACTCAACGCTTTGCCTGGACACCAGAGCGAAGAAAATGGAAATATAACATATTTCATTTCCTCAAGTGGGAATAAAATCCACAACCTGTCGCGTTTACAGTCACAGGCCAGGTTGTGTCAGTGTCAGGCTTCAAATAAATATAATTTATATTTTTATAAAAAAAATTACAAATCAGCTTAATATTTTAACCTGATGATGATACAACATATAAACATCTTTAAAAATGCATTTTTCTAAGGAAATTTCAAAACGTACCTTACCAAACATTTAAGCTTCAACAACCAGTACAACAATAAACTAACATAAACAAAGACATCACACCTACCAAACACAATGAGAACCCAGACCCCACACGACATCACTTGTAACAATTACTTACCGCAATCGCGCTTGCAGTGACTCAACACTATATTAATTGAGCGGAGATGAACCTTTTGTTTGACTCGCATACTTCATCACAATTATCGACTTGGCTTTGTGCGATTGCCACAGCGATGGCTATCAGTCGAATGTTAGAAACGAATAGTTTATTAATGACATAAGAAGCTATGGTAAAAAAAGGGATGTTGAGGCCAGTCGTGGCGCAGCGGCACGAAGTGTGACTGTAAAATCGACTGGTTGTGGGTTCAATCCCCACTCGAGAAGATGAAATATTTATTTAAATTTATATTTCCATTGCTTCGCTCTGGTGACGAGGCAAAGCGCAGCGTTGAGTTCTGCCACTCAACACGCAATACCTCCAGAATTCAGCAGAAAGTGGGGAACGGAGTGTCTTAACACTAGGTTCCCTCTGCCTACCCTGCTGTGCTCGGGATACAGCGTGAAGCTGATTTATTTATTTTTATTTATGGTTCAATTGAGATTAGTGTAAACGGATATGAAGGTTTGGAATTCAAATATCATATGTGGAGGGAGTATTTTCAATTGAGATGCTTATGATTTTATCAGATAAAGAAAAGCGTTGGGTTGCTTTATCTGCGATCAGCTAGACGATGGAAAAATGGAGATCTAAATAATCTGTACTTGATTTTTTTTTATTTTGATTATCTCTAGTGCAAGAAATAATACGGAAGATATGCGAGGACCAAAAAATCTTTCATCCAAGAATGCACTGTCTTTTCCTTTAAGATTATGATATCTATCTTTGTTAGAAGATAATTGGTGACATTGGTTAGGAAGTAAATTGCAATAACATGTAACCTATTCTGAAATTTTATGCATAAATGTTAAGTTTCCGTAGTGTAGCGGTTATCACGTGTGCTTTACACGCACAAGGTCCCCGGTTCGATCCCGGGCGGAAACAACCTCAGATTATTTTTATTATTTTAAAACGCAACATTTTATTACGAAATATATTATTTTCTTTATTTAAGAGAAATTATTAATTGCAGACATTTCTTTTTTTAAGCTAGGTGGCTAGTAATTGTGCTAGGTATAGAATTAAGCTATATTTAAAGAACATATTTCAAAAAGGTGAAATATGAAAAGGAAACCGAAGTTACGCGACGGATATCCTTTGCTATTTTTATGTAAACGAAGTGACAACATCATCTCACAAACGTGAAGCATTAAGGCAGTCAATCATATACCAAGTGAAAATATAATTAAGTCTATAATATAATACTTACTTAATACTTCCTTATTAACTATATATTAATTTACATACAAAAACATGATAGCTCAACTTCCTAGTTGGAAAAGGGGAAAAAAATGTACTAATTATCTTATAACATTTACGCAATCGCCATAAACAAAACCATCAGTCAGTTCGCTTTTTATAGATTTATGACGACTATAATCCCATATTATATTAAAACTTTGTTTTTAGACGTTGAGATTGTATGCGTGTGGTACGACTCTAAACTGAAAAGTATGTGTAAAAGAAGCCAAAAACTGTACAACTGTTCACGCTGTACTGCGATGTGTGTTGCGCATAGCCTGGCAAAGGGGGTCTGGGAACCTCGATTCCTCTTTGCCTTCCTCTTCTCGTTCTGGCGAACGAAGAAATTAAAATATTGAATACTTGATTTCCTCGATTGGGAATCGAACCCACAACCAGTCGCGTTTACAGTCACACGCTTGTGCCCCTGCGCATATAATATTGAGACTCCTTAAAGTTATCTTGTATCGTTCAAAATATATAGTGTTAAATAGTGCGCCCCAAATTAAGTTATCATACTTATTGATAAAGTTTCTTTATAATTGTTAGTAGACTTAACTCGTAACGGCGAGTTTAAAATAAAAGTTAAGGAAATACTTTAGAATTTTGAATTGAATATTTAATATGCATATCAATAAATACACAACAGAGTTTTGCTTTCAAATATCCATCAAGTTTTAACCTGACTGACCTGTTTTATTATTTTATTTTCAGCAAAAAACCAACACCATACGTAATTATTTAGCAAAATTTGTTATATTATATTTCATAATATAGTGTAATAAACAGCAAACATTAAAATATGTTACCAATATCCGGAATATAATTTTCTTTATGTTGGTATTTATCACTATTTCAACATGAGATCACCAGTATGGTAATGCAGTATTCGTATGTCATAATTTATATAACGATATGTTATATTGTATTTTAGAGGTCAGTTGTGACTGTCTGTAAACGCCACAGGTTGTCAATTCGATCCCTAGTCGAAGAAATGAAATATTTAATATTTTCACTTCTTTGCTCTGGTATCGAGGCAAAGCGCGGCGTTGAGTTCCACCACTCAACACGCAATGCCTCTAGAATTCGGCGAAAAGTAGGAATAAAGTGTCTTAACCCAGAGCAGCCTTTCCTTATTCTGCTCCATAGGGGACGACGTGAAGCTGAAGAAAAAAAGTATTTTCTTATTCAACAACAACTTTAAACTAAATCGTTTTAAGACGTTCACTAAAACCATTTTAACGCATTTGTTTTATTGTCATCCGGTTTCGAAACACAGATAAAGCACGCGTTGATAGCTTGAACACACAAGATAAATATTTTAGGAAATACTTTATAGTATAGGTGTTTTATGTAAAGATTGCATCATTCCTCATACACGATCACTTAAATTATTATGTTCCAGATTTCTTTGAGCTTTCCACGTGTATAAAGAGCATAGCTTGGTAAGCATGCGAAAGCTGCACTGGCTTCTAATGAATTAATTAAATTAAATTTCATTAAGATAACTTGCTTTAATAGATACCGAGAAAATAAACTTTAACGTTAAGGGTTCTTAACCCCCTAACTCCCTTACTAATCATTAGAGTAAGTGTAAGGGTTAGTTAGCAATACAATCATATTAAAAATAAATTCAGTAGAAGCCAGTGCAGCTTTTCCATATTCCATATTCCAGCGTAAAGCGTTCTTCAATCTGTATTTGCACCGCAATATACTTTCTATTACCTTGGAAGTTAGTTCCTTTAACAATTGTAGCTTATCATTTATTTTATTCAGCTCCTATAGTATTTTTTGAAGCCTTCGTGGCGCAAGCAAAACGTCTGATTGTAAACAGAAAAATTATGATTTTGCGCTCGGGATTCCCGACAAGACAAAGCGCGGGGTTGAGTTTTGCCAATCAAATCGCAATATCTCGTAAATATCGAGAATTATCTTAACGGCCTTAACACTGTTACGTCTATCCTTCCGGCTACAAGCATACATTGGGATACACTGGAAAAATTTAAAAAGGCCAAAAGAAACCAAAGAATAAGGTAAATGTTAAACATTATACTTATTGAGTGTGTTACTTTCAATAACTGCGGCATTTATATTTTCTGAATGAACTTACAAATATCTATACAAAGCACCAAGTTTATATACAAATTATTACTTTTAATTCTCGTTTCTTACAAAATCATTGCATTTGACGTTATAGTATGTAAAGAAGATTCAAAGTGAGATTTAAATAACACTATTCCGTCAAACACGCCTTAATTGGGACAGAATGCTCTTACATAAAAATAAGTTTATAATTTAATTCACTTACATTCAAAACTTACATTTGTTTCTCAGAAAAATTTAAACAATGGAGATTATTGGTTAATGACCTTTATATTACACTGCTATATTAACATAATATTATGTAGACAACAGAAATTTTAAATTTAGTAAATGTTAGATCTCTGTTATAGATACATATGATGAGAGAAAAAGGACGAGGCCATTGCCAGATTAGCCTTTGGCATGAAGAATCTTTCAACCTTACAAATGAAAGTTAAAATAGATCTCTATAAGAGTGGCTCATCAAACCCATCCAAAACAATTCAATAAAGATTATAAACATATATACAATAAAAAGAACAGACAAAGGCAACAAATCTTACAAAATATGTTTAAAAACAATGAGTTCAATTATGGAGGTGGTTGGAATCTACTCTGGTACAAAATAAATAGGTAGGTAATAAAAGAAATTATTAATTCATTTAATAATAAAAAAAAATTTAGTCCTATAGCAAGGACTATAATTTTAATCTTATTTATTCTTGAAAACAAAATCTAAAAGTAGAACAATTTTTTCTGTGATAATAAAAGGTAGCCACCGCATAATTTTTACTTGCTTACTTTGCTTATTTTAAGTTGTTTTTGTAATTCTTATAAGTTTTTTTTTTTACTTATATCTCCACTAGTGCATAGTGCATAGTTCCTGGTAAAGATTTTATTGATTGAAGAATTACTTATAGGTCCCGACTGTTAATCCTAATAAACTATTGGGCTTGTTTACTTTCTTTTTAGTTTTATGCAGTAGGGGTTTTTGTTTTGACAAGTGTTAATTGGCTGAACTCAATACTAATTAGAGGAAAAGGAAATAAATCATTCCCATAAGTGTGAGACAAACCCACCAAAACTATTGTATTTACAGTCAGACAATATGCGACTTTTTCATAAGGAGCCCAACATAGAGGCCATTAATACAAAAAAATTAAAACAATTATATTGATACAAGTTTTTCTACAGCATACAGAACAACAAGATATTTAGCCATATAGCTGGCCAAAAATTTGTTATTCAATAGAACATATTATGTGTTTCGAGCCTATTAATACAAGACAATTATTATCTTTATTATTCTTTGGATATATTTATATGCACATTTTAGCTTTATGCAGTCTTAATGTATGTTGTGTATGAAAAAAATTTACAAATACTTGGTTTTCAATGTAAATTAAAAGTTAATATAAAGCCAAATAAATATTGCTAGGCAATTATACTCTCATGTATAATGTTGTTTCATTTATAATATTGTCTATATATTATGAATATCCAAATTTTAGTTTAAAACACAATTGTATGCTAGTGTATGTATTTAGAAACATAATAACTTAGAAAATATAAAGAAATATCCTTATATTTTCTTCAGGCTGGCCTGCCACTAGCCACTATATGAAAAATATTATTAAAAATTAAGTAATTTGGAATAGTGGTATGTTTATGAGTGTAATGATTCAATATTTAAATGAAAAGATGTAAATAAATAAATATTAATTACTAAAACTAATAATTACTAATTCCAATCTCAAATGTAATGGGACTACTTATAAAAGTTTTTAGATCTTCTCAATCTACTACTTAAAGAATTAAGTAAACAAAGAAGGCGGAAAACCACTCTTGTTAATATTTAATTGCACTCGCAAATCAATAAATCAAGGTTGAACAAAATGCAATTCAAACACGTAAACAATTGATGACTGTGAATGAAAAATAATAGGATTATAACAAAAACTAACAATTAATGTATGGTTTATAGTGTTCATTTTTAATGAATGTATTTAACAACAAAAACTGCAAGAAAACAAGTACTTACCCGGCGACAGGTGTACCGTGTAGCAATGCAACATGAATTCCAACACGAATCTTATACATCCATAATTTCACAAATTATTCACTTAAACCACCTCATCACATTATCGAGAACTTTAATCACCTAGGCACGAATCTGTTCCGGAAATATATATATATTTTTAACAAATTTTAATAAGCGAATTTGCAAACCGTCTGTACCGCACGCATTGATTGCACAGTGCACTTGCATAAAAATTTACATGTGAATGCAACGACACGATTTAATTTCTATATATAAACCACATGCTAGAATTATTATTTAAAATTAGGAAATATTTTATTATTATTGTATTGAGTATTATTAAAATAATTTTGGCTGTTTATTAGTCGAAATAAGTTCGATAAACATCAATAGTCGTATCGCATAAAGAGTCTTTTTACAGAGTAAAAAAAATCTTAGAGTAAAACTTGTCAAAAGTTTTGACATAAATATGACGCTCTTGTCTTTTAATCTGTGCCGAACACGGCGAAGTCACAATTTATATATTTTTTTTATTCTATACGTATCACTTTTAACTTTTCTTTTTTTATATGTATAACATTTCAATCAATTGGATTTGTTTTGTTTCAGTTTTTTTTAATTAGGATTTTTGTTTTTTTATGCAGTCGGGTTGTTTTATAGTACTTGACATATAAAGTAAAAATCTCCAATGTACATATATAAGAATTATAAAAAAAAGGTTTTATTTTCGGCGTAGCTTGAATGGTAAAGCACCTGAAGGCAAGACCTGTATTGTAGTATACAGCTTTCAATGTCTAAAAAATTAGTCTTCATTAATAACTAGAAATCCACTCGTGGCTTCGCCTGCTTGTGCTACATAATTATTTATTTACTCGTCAGAATTACTTTCGTGATCTAATAACATTATAATTTTAAAAACAAATAAACACATAGATAGCTAAATTTCCAGCTAATTCAGTAAAAAACATTTTGTAGTAATATTGTCGCATGCAATTATAAAACTAACACTAATAAAACAAACACTAATAAAATGCCAGTTTCTGAAATCAGAGTGAACAAACGCACAGGCAAATAGACAACAATTTTTAAATTAATGAATGCCCTAATAATGGTTTTTCTCATATATTTTCCATTCCGGACAAACAGAAAGTTTAGGGCCCTTGCTGAAATGTACTACTAGATTACCAGGAGGCAAGACACTTCGTTCTCCATTTTCCTTCAAAATTCAAATCGCGTTTTGAGCTGCAATTCAAAGCCACGCTTTATAATACGGGAGCGGAAAAACACACAAAATTTAAATATAATTATTTCCCTGATTGGATATAAACTCATAACCATCGATAAAACACTGTACTATTACGCCACGACGGCTTAAATTTCTAATGTCTTTTATTTGTCAATTAGAATTGCCTATCGTATTAAACAAATTTTGTTAACGCATTTTTTTTTAATTTCGCTGGACTATTTTAGATATTTATCATATATTTCATTTTTTTTTATTTGTATATTTATGAAAAATTACTAGCACGTTTTACATCCTTCACTGAGTTTAGCTGATTTTTAATTTTTATTTGTCATTGTTCAAATGTTCATTACGCTCATCAACTATTTGTTAATGCATCATTTCATTATTTCTCCTAATTTAGTTGGACTGTTGTAGTCATTCATCAGATATTCCAGATAGTACATTATGGACATTATATGACAATAGAAAATGCCAACTTGTTTGACCTTTAGGTTATCAACTTTTGTTAAGGACATATTTATTTTTTCGTCTTCAAATCGATTTTGAAGCCTAAAGGCTGCACACGCCTAATAGCTACAAAGCATTAAAAAGAATCTTTAGTTCAGTCCAGTAATTCAGATGAGGGTACACAAACAGGAACGAAAATGTTGAAAATTATAGATTCGTCGTCTGCTATTTTTATTTTGTTCTAAACAATTTTCTCGTAAAATTATTAAATTACAGACTATTTCTTTATAGTTTTATTATAGTATTTAGCAGTTTAATGTCAAGGGATTGGACTAAAAATTAATAACCACTAGCCTTATGCTGCAGTAATATTACTTTCAAAGTACATGACAGATGTAAATTTAATATTAATTATTCAATATCATTTACAAGAGTAACCCTAAGAAAGTTATTGAACTATTAATAATGTAAAATAATGGGTAATTCTTTAATACTCATTACATAGATAACATTAGGGTTCATTAAAAAAAAATCTCGTCAATCAAATGAAACTACTGTATTTGCATTAAAACTATTCATATTTATAATATCAGTTCTATCCAAGCTGAGGTTTAGGAGGAACAAATGTACGTTTTCTAGAGAATTTTTTACGTGACACTCTCATTTGTTGCAGCTGATTATAAACTTCACTCCAGATTTCAGATTGATCTTCAGCTGGTATTGTTTTTCTGTAAATAAAAATGATATCAGTATATGAATAAATTTTCTTAATTATTCTTTTTACTAGCAAGAGTTCTTTAGGTGAAACAAAAATGTCTCTAAGTCATAAATATTTAGCTCAAAAGAAAATATCTTAAGGTCAAAATTACACTTTTTCTATAGCTAATAAAATAATGTTATATGTTATATCAACAGCATAATGACAAAAGAGTGGATAATAGTAAACTCATTTATAAGTAAAATTTTATTTATATTACACATTCAAGATTACACTAACAATAAATAATAAGCTGTAGCAAGCATATAACTTATATGCTCATATTCAACAAGACAAGAATGTAAGCTTTAATTTGCTAGAACACTTAGATTGTCCAAGAGTTATCTAAGAGTTGTAGATTTAAGTCCAGCTATCAAATTATTACGTATTATTTTAATATTTATTTAATTGGGTTGTAAAATTATCAGTATCTGTAGCATTCTGCTACTCAACATACAGTGCCTTCTTGAACTCCAGGAAAAAGTTACGAAAAAATACAATGCAATACACAGGATATAGTGTAAAGCTAAAAATAAAATACAATCATTACCTGTATTGTTTCATTAAGTCAAACTTCTCCCATGGTGTCTTCCTTAGTTCTCTTCTGACTCTATCTTTTTCTTTCAAATGCTCTTCAATATTTGACACACCCTTTAGTTCTTGTCTTTCCCACCTTTCCAACCATGGTCTTGGCTTTAACTTTACCTGTAAAGTTTAAGTAAAAAAAAAATATACATACAATAGTGATGCGCTCGCAACTTTGCCAAAGTATATAAATTATAATCAAATTATACAAATGTGTTACATAAAAAGTTAATATGTGTTTAACTGATATATAAGTGGGGAACGGAGTGTCTTAACACTAGGTTCCCTCTGCCTACCCTACTGTGTGTGGGATACAGCATGAAGCTGATTTGATTTTTGATTTTTTTTATATATATAAGTCACATTTCTATAGTACCAATTACATTTGATCAGTATCTTTTGTGTGAAAGAAAAAACATCCCTCTATGACAAACTTTAACAATAGTAAGATAACAAAAACATTATAGTAGTATTATTAACATAATAGGGAATTTTGCTGCTCTTGTGAGATGAAAGACATGCAATGTCTCTATAATAATAGGCCAAAAATTTAATTACATCCACTTATATTATGACTGAAATGCTGAAATAATATTATAAAATCAAGTAAACTCTACCATAATTACAAATTTGTTTTTTATTGTTAAATTTTATTGTAATATTTTGATCATTAAGGCACACTGTTCCCCACTTTCTACCTATTTCTGTAGGCATTGAGGGTTGAGTGGTGTAGTTCAACACCACACTTTGCCTCTTTCCAAAGTGAGAAAATAAAAATATTATATATTTTATTTTACAGTTGCATGCTTGTGCCTAACATCTTGTGTAATTCTGGGTTTTTCACTGCCTTAAAATCAATTGATCTCTACAAAGATGGTAATTACCTGCACTGGGTTGATTGGCACTGGAGTCCCTTCAGGCAGTATTTCGGGATCCATATCCAATGGGAAAGTACAGTACTCAGGTAAGGCATCTCTTAAATAAAACAATTTGTCATCAAGACGCTTCTCCAAACGAAGAACTTGCACATTTTGTAATGTTGGATCATATAACTCATAACGAATCTGAAAATTATTACCAAAAATTCTCAATCTCAAAATCATATCAATGGAGGCTGAATAAGGATCAATAAGGAATAATTTTAAAATTAAGAAAATATTGTAAAAATATATTTTAATCTGACACAAATAAATTTTATATTAGGTTAATATTATAAAACATAATTTTGTTCCAAATATTTTCAGTAAACTGAATGGGAGATTTTAATTTGATTTACTACTAAATAATATTCACATTTAATTTATGTCATATAAATAAATTAACTACAATCACTATAAGAAAAATAAAATAATTTTTTGTACCTCTATTCCTTGGTGGTCAACAACATTTCTCAAAGTAAATTCTGCTCTTAAACCACAGCCTTTTCGTTCAATACATATACCAACAAATCTGTTAGTTTTACCCTGAGCATGTGGATCAGATATTGTAACAGCTAGGATAGAACCTAAAAATGAAAACACAACACTAAGATAAGACCATTTATAAATTAAATAACATATAAAATTATATATATGTATATATATATATATATATATACATATACATATATATATATAATATATATATATATATAATATAACCAAGTATTAGCATTCTCTCTTGTTTAATGCAGTAGTTATTTAATACTTAGGAATAACCTTGTAATAGTGAAAAAGGTCTGGCCATATAAGCATGGAAATGCTGCAATGTCTTCTAACCATAATTGTATTGCTTCAAATATTTACTTAAAAAAAATTGTTTAAATGTTATATTATGTTATTTAATTGTGTTTATTATTTGCTTACCAACATAAAATTCTGGTAAGTCAATCTGACTCCTTCTTTTTAACATATCTGCCCTTTCTAATTTTTCACGCAAAGCGTTTCGCCATTTAGGATTGGGGTCTGGTAAAAATTCTGGATATACATGCCGATATTCTAATATCGGATTATGTGACTGTAGTCTACGTCCAGACATTTTTGGTTTTTCTACTTCCGCCGGCACTTCTGCTCTGTCTGGGAGAGAAGATAACAAACGGCAATCTGCGAAGATAACATACATTATTATATATTTTTTTTAATATTTTAATTATTCAATGCCTAAAAGAATTCAAAATAGCTATATACTAACCTCTTGTCACAATCCATTTAGTCGTACTAAAAATATCAAGAACTGATTTTCGCATTACTAATGACATTTTTACTGTACAATTTCGAATATTATAAATATACAGAGCTTTATTCCGAGAAAAGTATTACAACCTAATTTTAATTAATAAACATTCTGATTTCTCTCTAATAACTTGAAGGATCAACATAAGACATTTGATCAATGTTGCCAGCTCGGATTTTAAATATCGAAGGCCAGATAAGAAAATTACAGAGAAATGAAAAGTACGTAGGATAGATAAAAGTTAATAAAACGGCAATTTGCAAGACCTCCAAAAGTAGCAAATGTTTTTTTTTGCTAACGATATCACACAAGCGTGAACATTTTTGTTTATAATGCATTTTTTTAAGCAGGATTATCATTCCAGTCCTCTTCACTATCAAAGCTTATTTCCATATATGATAGCAGAAAGTTGAAAAATATATATAAAAAAGGGGTGTAAAAAAATTTTGTTAAAATATTTTTAAGTTACCAGCTTAAGAGATCCACTTTTACGGCCACAAAATCGTCTAAGAGTTAGATGTTTCGTTTTACAGAATCATATGAGTTACTTGAGGCCAGCCGTAGAGCAGCGGCACGAAGTGTAACTGTAAAACCGACTGGTTGTGGGTTCGATCCCCACTCGAGGAGATGAAATATTTACTTAAATTTATATTTCCATTTCTTCGCTCTGGTGTCGAGGCTAAGCGTGGCGTTGAGTTCTGCCACTCAACACGCAATGGCTCCAGAATTCGGCAGAAAGTGGGAAACGGAGTGTCTTACACTAGGTTCCCTCTACCTACCCTGCTGTGTGCGGGATACAGCGTGAAGCTAAAAGATACTGAAGGAGGAAAATTACGTAAAAAGCATGAGGACGCCCCAGATGGCATGTATGAAAAGTTGATGATAGTGGACGAAGTGAAAGAGGTATATAGAGACCGTAACGTTTGGCGTTCCGTTCTCTCCAACTTTCCCACTAGTAATACAGCGTGAAGATAATTGCTTTCACTTGTTTATCATTATTCTACACTAACCATCATTGTACTTATTAACACATTTTTTAAAAATTCCATTAATAAAATAAATAGGGGTTGTTCATAAATTCCACTTCAATAAACGTGCATTATAATGTCCAAGCTTATATCTCACAGCAAAATTTCAGCTTTACGCGCTGGTTTTAAAAATGACACATTTTTTAGTTAAAAATATAATTTTTTGGAGAACTGCATATATTTATTCTATGTAACATATTATACTCTCTAGAATTTGTCTGTTTTTTGACTTTACAAATGGCGTGACACATGTCAAATTAATAAACAATTTTATTGATTAAAAACTTAAACAGTGACCTAAATTTGTGTCCCTGCGTTGAACTCAAATATAAAATGTCTTCATTAATACAAAAATGTAATGATGATAATATCCCTCTTGCTGATGATGATCCACAGGTGATAATAACTGATGAAGTGGATAATCGCTTGGACCATGGAAGGTCTATGGATTCTCTTCCGAGTTCTTACACAGGAGGTTCGTCCAGCCCAGGCTTAAATGGACCAGCTAGTTTTGAGCCAGATTCTGGAATTGATGAACAAGAAGAAAAGGCACGCTTAATATCGCAAGTTTTGGAATTACAGAATACATTGGATGGTAAATACATTGTTCTTATTGTTTAAATTTATTGTTTACGTGACTTTTTTGTGTATGTGAATTGAAAAATTATAATTTATTATGATAGTTTTATATTTATAAATTGTATGTTTTTTCAGATCTTTCACAAAGAGTGGACTCAGTCAAAGAAGAAAACCTAAAGCTGCGTTCAGAAAACCAGGTCTTAGGACAATACATTGAAAACTTAATGTCAGCATCATCTGTTTTTCAGTCTACTACACCCAATGTACATAAGAAGTAAAGAATTCACCCCCACTGTTTTGCCTTAGTGTTTAGTTAGACTGAGGAAAATGCTTACAAAGAAAAAATTCTTAGTCTTAGAGTGGAGTGATTTTATATTTATTTTTATTTTATTTATACCAAAAATAAAATGAATTGGGCAGATCTGTCACTATAATGGCGCAAATTATTGATTATTTGATAAATAATCATAACATTTTAAAAAATGAGAAAATTCATAGAGTTTCAGAAGATTCTTTATTTAGTCTTTTAATTGGCACTCAACAGCTTTATAACTGCCGCTATTTTATGTGAAAATGAAGTATGTGTGAGCTTTGCTATTTTAAAGCAATTGTAATATTGTAATTGTTCACATATTATAAAATTTGTAACAGATAGGGTAATTGTTAAAATGTAACACAGTTTATATATATAATATTTATACAACTGTCCTTATTAAATTATACTTTTAAATTTATTATCATGCTTAATTATAAATCATGTTCAGTGTTCAATCAAAATCATATTACAATTTAAATTAGTAAAATATTTTAAACCAATTAACAATTTTCTATTTGAATCATATTTGTAAACATTCCATAAATATATTTATTTCAAAATGCTCTCTTGTATCTCACTTAATCTCATTTTCTTGTAATTTTCAATATATGTTTTGTTTAAGCTTTAAAAATATATTTATTAACTAAATCAGTGTTTTTATTTATTTCATTATGTCATTATACAGGTAACTGTTGCTAAATCCATACAGTTAATAATAGAATTTACTATGACAGATTAGGAGTTAGCAGCCAATTTGAAAAGATTAGTTATTAATATAATTACAAAGTAAATATTTATATTTAGATGACTCAAGCTGGGTTTAACGTGATGATCATGGCTGTAACACGCTTTCTTGTGACGCAAATTCATGAAACTATAGAAGTTGGTGCTCTAAAAAACGTGCATCAGGTGGCAGTGTGGCGGTCACAAAAACTTTGAACATGCAACCGCCAGGCAGTGTTCGCGTGACGCGGTCGTGATCCTTACGTGACGTGCGATAATGTTGTCAGTTTCTAAATGTTTCCCTGAATATATTTTATGTTTTGTAGTGTTCATATAAATATTTATGTTGAAGCTGTCATTCATGGGTACAAGCGTGCGGCTGTATACGTGACGTTTGTGGGTTCGACTCCGATTCCTATTTGGGGAATGAAATATTTTTATTTCTTCGCTCTGATAAGGAGAAAAAGAAGTTAAGTTCCGCTACTCAACAGTCAATTTCTTAAGAATTCGGTGGAAAGTGAGAAAGGGAGTGTTTTAACAGAAGGTTTTCACTGCCTATCCTGCCTACCCTATATGCGGGATACTTAAATTAAATGAAAATGTTTAATTTAATAAAATACTAGACAATTTAATTAATCTTTTCTGCTATACAGCAAAATACATACTATTTCATATATTATTATAATGAACCTATTGAATTATCATATATTCACAACACCATAAAAGTGTTTGTATATTACCTATTTTTATATATTCGCAATCAAACTAGTTATTATAATTTATTATTATTATAAGATATCATAAATTCATGAGGTATAAATGTTTTGGTCGTAATTTTTCCGGAAATTATGTTTTATACGATATGTAAACACTTTTGCGTCATCTCTTTCCCGCTAATGGGATCAATAGAATATTCTACTACTGCTCTGTTCGCACTGTATGTGTATCGAAAATCGGAATAATTTTAGTCGACTTTTGACAGTACTACGAGAAACACGTTTCCAAAGCTATATCTTTTATTTTCTAAACAAGATGCCGAAAAAACTTAAAGTTGTCGTAAGATCCCTATACTCTCATGAGATTCGTAAGGACGTGAGCTTAGACAATTTGAAATCATTAAAGCTAGAAGACGCCTGGCCATTTATCAGGGATGAAATCGAGATTGAAATCGGTAGCAGCCAGCTTGTTTGTATTCCACATATTACCGAAGCGGACCTGTACAAAGTTACGTCTCTCTTTGTACCAAACGAAAAGGAAATAAACGGTAAAATGTTCACACCGCTCGGGGAACTGAACAAGAATATAAATAAAGAGAAAACTAGCTCAGAATATGTTAAGCTGCTGGAACAGGGCGATTTTCACGAAGATGACTTCAAATTTCCACACGAAAGTGTTAAGGTAGGTTGCGGTGACGATAAAACAATAGTTGCTTGATTACTATTGTGCATAACATTACATTTTTAATATATAAATAATACCTGTGTATACTGGCCTTGAGTTGTCTGCCACTGCTAGTCCCGGACAAAAGGTCACACAGGATTGAAGCTTAATATTATAATTTTACGAATAATTCTCGACAATTGCATACCATATATAAATTTAACATAATTTCTGGATAGTTATGGAGTATAATAAAGCAGTAAATGATTTTATTTCATCGAATTTAAATGTTTTACAATATTTATTATTTTAACTATTTTCATTTCCTGGCTCTGGTATCGAGGCAAAGGGCGACGTTTTCGCCTCTCGATACGCAATGCCTCTAGGATTAGGCCGACAGTGTGGAATGTTTTGTGGAGTGTCTTAATACTAGGATCCCTCTGCCTTCCCGGCTCTCTACATGACAACAGCATGAATATAAATAAATATTATTCCATAACAAAATATATAATTTAGTTAAGAATACTATCTTATAGTTGTATAATTTTAAACAATTTGTTTATAATAGTATAAAATATATAGCTCCAACAATGATGTGATGACCTTCAAGAGTAGACGGAAGCAATATGCTTTTTTATAAGGAAAATAAAGCACAATTTGTCCAAATTCATTTTAAAGTGTTTAAAGCAGGGGTTCCCAACCTTTTCTTGATCAAAGACCACTTTTATATCATTCTTGGAAGCAGGGACCACTATGCATCTAGGTATAATAAAAATTAACTGTGATAATCAAACAGAAACTTCGCCCCACCATCCTCAGTCATAAAATTAAAATTGTTCGCGGACCATATTTAGGCTTCTGCGGACCACTGGTTTAAAGTGTAATATTAAAAATATTTTTATTTTTTAGATAACATTGCAAGATGAGTCAATAAAAAACAAAGTGCGAGTGATTATGGTTAATTTTACTAAATGTTCTATACCAAAAGGAAAAGATTTTGTGAACAACATATACTTGGATGTGGAAAAGAACAAAGGTGAGACCATTTAAACTATAATAACATTAATTAAGATAACTGTAAAATTTATATGCAGAAAACCTGTTATGAAACTAACCATAAATATTATAATATAAGGTGTGCACTGGCAACTTACAATGATTATCATATATTAACATAATGACAATTATCAACACCACTACATTATAATGTAAAATAGAAATATTTTGCTAAGAATAAAATTAAGTTTCATTGTGGCAGCACATATCATATGTTGACCACAACATGGAATAGAATCCATTCTATTCCCACCTTAGAGAATTAATTATTTTCTATAGTGTTCTGTGTTGAGTTCCACCACAAAACACAAATGGAGAGGGCACTGGAGAATGGTGTGACACTGCTCTATAAATATATATTTTTATCTATATGTTGTTAAGCGCGGTGTTGAGTTCTGCCACTCAACACTTAATGCCTCCAGAATTCGGCAGAAAGTGGGGAACGGAGTGTCTTAACACTAGGTTCCCTCTGCCTACCCTGCTGTGTGGGAGATACAGCGTGAAGCTGTTTTAATTTCTTTTTTTTAATCTATATGTTCTATAAATATATTTTCATTTTCAGCTCTAAAAGGCAAGAAAACGGTTTACATGATCTCACATGTACTTATGGCTAAAACAATTGAGTTCAGAGTAACACAAGGCTCATCATCCAGGATCTTTCATCTCGGTAATGCTTCACCACTCGTGTTTGGATTGGAGGAGTACTTTATTGGTGATGATGGAAAGTTAATTGCAAAGGTCAGTTGTAGTTATGTATTAGATATATTTTGTTTGCACCAAGTTTTCTTGTATTCATATTTTATCAGAGTAGACAAGGGAACCGTATATAGATGATATGATAGATGACAGTTGAGAACAAATTTAATTTTATATATATATATATATATATATATATATATATATATATATATATATATATATATATATATATATATATATATATATATATATTAGCTTCACGCTATATCCCGCACACAGCAGGGTAGGCAGAGGGAACCTAGAGTTAAGACACTCCGTTCCCCACTTTCTGCCGAATTCTGGAGGCATTGCGTGTTGAGTGGCAGAACTCAAAGCCGCGCTTAACCTCGACACCAGAGCGAAGAAATGGAAATATAAATTTAAGTAAATATTTCATCTCCTCGAGTGGGGATCGAACCCACAACCAGTCGGTTTTGCAGTCACACCTCGTGCCGCTGCGCCACGACCGGCCTCTTTTTTAATTTTATAATGTTAAAAAATTTTCTTTAATTCTTGCACCACTTTATTTATTAATATCCCTTTTACGCTCAGAACTAAAGAAAATTTTAAAGAATTCAATCAATTGAATCAAATTAATTTTGTATACATATCAATAATTTGTTTTTTCATTATGAGATCATCAAATTTCTTCATTTGTAATATTCCTTCGATGGTTTTTTTTTTAAATTCATAATATTTACATAGCCCAAGGCTATATGACGACTTGGTTTAATATGGAAATACCTATCCATCGTTAAATTTTTATAAAATCAAGATTGATTTTATGACACCTTTGTGATTTATTGTGATTATTTTATCTACGATGCATATAAAATTCAAGGTTCCTCTGCTATTGTTCATTGCGCACTAGAAGGGAAATGGGTCTTAAAAAATAAAATATAATGCTTGAATTCAAATAAAAATAGTTATAGCTAGGTTATTATAAATATAATAAACGTAAATGTTTTTAAACGACAGTGTTAAAGTCCAAGTGAAAGTCGAATAAAAGAAATCGGAGCTGTACTGACATTTTTTTATAACAAAATAATTCCTGTTATTCAAAAGTGTCGTAATTATATAAATTTTACTTACGAATCATGATTTAAAAATGTGTTATGGTAGTACTTGAAAATATACCTATAGTACTAGCAACCGCCCGCGGCTTCGCCCGCTTGAACTACACGATTATTTAATCAATACACTGAATTACTTTCTGTTCTAATGTTTTATGTTTGAAACGCATTTATAGTGATTTCTAATATGAAAATTCAATCATTTTGGTATCATATTAGTGTAATTATTTTAAAAATGCGACATGCATTACTCCTTAAGATAGGTTCATTAGTTTTTTTGTAAATATATGTACAAACTTTTTTCTTAGAACGTTTGGCAATATGGTGACATTTTTTTTTTACATTCACTATATATTAAAAAAGAATATACAAATTTAAATTACTAACAGACTTAATGATTGAATAACTGGCCTCGATTAGGGTTATAGTAGGCAGAGTGAAGATGGAAACCTAATTATAAGATACTTCTTGCTATTAAGGCACTTCTGTTCCTTATTTTTCGCCTTAGTATTGCGTGTTGAGTGGCGGAACTTAAACCCGCGCTTTGCCTCGTTACCATAATTAGAAAATGAAAATAGCCAGCTCCTGGTTTATCTAAGGATCGCCGGTTGATCAATCGCCGTCAATTTAAATTCCGGCATGGTCCCTCCAACGGTAATCTTCTGGCTTACCCAAACCACCGGCTGCGTACGTACAGTAGAAACTCGATTAACCGGACTAATTGTTGTTGGTAGGCATTCGGATAATCGAAAATCCGGATAGTCAAAAGTATGGAAAATCGGGTATTTAGAATATGTAAGTATGCACATACGTAGTGATATAAATGTAATTAAAACAACTAATACATAAAGTGAAAATCAATGTTTATTAAGATATCTTAAGATGTACGACGATGGGACGCGGAGCGGGCGGGGTGATGTCAAATTCGACACGTTCATGCTTGCATTGATACGACTTGTCACATTACATGTACATTTAATACAGTTGGTCTGTAGTCCGGATAATCGCGAATCCGTATAACTGAGGGCCGGATAATAGAGTTTCTACTGTAATGGAAATGGCCTGGACGTTGGTTTGGAAATATCGCGAATTTCGTCCTACAAAGTTTAGACTGTGACCGACGAGTTTCGATTTTATATAGGTAGTTGTTAAACATTTCAAGTGTTTCGCTTTGTCACACAACAAACGGATGTGAAATACGAAGTGACGCATCATTTCGCAAAATCCGTAACCCTATATTTTTTTTGTATTTAAATTTTCCCAAACCATGAATATATTTCTATATGCATCAATGCAGTGATATAGAGTACTAACTTGTGACTTACAAAGCCAAGCCTTTCCTAACTAAATATTACTGTACGGCTTGTTATCGTCTATTTTAGTGAAGTCCTTTACATGGAGTTTCCAGAAATGTAAGGTGATTTCAGGACAATGACTAGTATAAGTTTAATGTATTTTCCTTTTGCATAATATTGATTGTAAAGTCAAAAGGAAGTTAGAAGCTTATTTATTCTTTTGAATTGCAATATTAAATTTTTAAGGTGTTACCTTAATTTTAATAAAAAAAATCATAGCAGATACAGTATGAAGCTAAAAATGTTTTATTTATATAATAGAAGAAAATAATTTAATATTTATAATGAAATGTAACTTCTAACTCATTTCGATATTTAGGATTGTAAGAATAACTTACATAATGTACTGTTGTCATTAATACTGTCTTTCTACGATTATTACGTATTTATACGATATTTATCGTTACTAAATATAATATTTATTGGAAGGAATTCGAATCCGCTATCTCCTAATAGTCTGGTTTACAATAAGCTAGTCATCAAATAGTCAATCAACCCAAGACGTGTCTAATTTGATACAGGTGTCTTATCAGACTACGTGTTCATTACTCGAGCTCGAGTTTCTCAACGGGAAGTACCTTTTAGCCTTATCTACTGTCAATATTTATAATGTATTAATCACTTTGCACTTTCGTCACGTAATCACTATGTCGTTGCTGCATTATCACGATCTCAACAAATCAATCATATGAGATTTGGCTTTTATACGAAGAGGTATGGATACCATCGATGCGTTCTTTTAATATTTTTAATGGTGTAAAATTAAAATCAAAATTAGCTTCACGCTGTATCCCGCACACAGCAGGGTAGGCAAAGGGAACCTTGTGTTAAGACACTCCGTTTCCCACTTTCCGGTGAATACTGAAGGCATTGAATGTTGAGTGGCATAACTCAACTTCGCGCTTTGCTTTAATACCAGAGAGTAGAAAATGGAAACATAAATTTAAATAAATATTTTTATTCATCAAGTGAGATAGAGAACTCACAACCAGTCGCGTTTTTAGTCACACTTTGGCTCCTGCACCACGACTGGTTATATGATGTAGAATACATGTATATTTTCATACAAGGATGTGCGTATAATTTTCATTTCTTCGCTTAGGTGAGTGCAGCGTGAAAGAAACTGTAATAAAAATGTACATATAATATACTTATTTAATTACTCAGTAACTAGATATTATCAATTCTGAGACAATGCTTGTGAATTAGCAAAAGCCAATACGAAGAAACTAAATATTGTGTTTCCGCTTGTTTGGCGTTTAAGCGATTCGCATTTAAAAAAAATCAGTTTTATATAATATCGTAAAAGAAACGTGTATTCCGATTACACTATCACACCTTCTCGTTAATGGAGTGTTATCTGATTAGATTTAATTTATTTACATTAAGTGCCCAATAGCTATATAACATTTATATAGTACTAATATGTTATTAGTGATATATAGTGATATGATACTTATTTAGAAAACGCATAAAAATTAGAACGTAGCGGAGTTGAACCCGCGCCTTCTGGAAATCGACCAGGCGCTCTGACCACTAAGCCATACGTAATGAATGTTTTCTAAATAAGTATTTTTCTTTTCTAATTAAGTATTTTTCTTTTCTAAATAAGTATTTTTCTTTTCTAAATAAGTATTTTTCTTTTCTAAGTGTGAAATAACACTTTAAAAAAGGTTATATCATATTATATAATTTTCTTACAAAGATGTACATACAATTGGGGCCAATCGTGGCGCAGGGTCACAACCTACCATGTTTTTTTGAAAAATAAGATAATCGTTCATTTAAATTGACCATTGATTTGACCATTTATTCAAATTATATATTAAGGGGAACGGAGTGTCTTAACTCTTAACACTATGTTACCCCTGCCTACTCTGCTGTGTGCGGGATACAGCGTGAAGGTGACTTCATTTATGTTGATTTTTATCTTCATATTTTTACTACTAGCTATGAATAATAATAACTTATTCAAAATAGCATAGCTTGCCGATAAGATACCGGTTTACTAACAATGTAAACTATAAATAGCCTCTATATATTTATATTATGTATCTATGTACGTTTACTTTTATTATATTGATGTAATATTTTTTTTCTGATAAGAATAAAATTAATGTAAAATTCTTGCCATAAGGTTGTCTCTGTTTACTCTGTTATGACGGATACAACTAAAAAAAACTTCACCTAAACTATTTTTGAATATTTTATTTCTGAATTTGACAATGTTGACAATTTAGTTACGTTATTTCTAAGGATAGCTCGAAAACAGATAGCAAAAAATATAAAGTACATATTATTACAAAAGTACAATTTTGATCGATTGAGAAATATTTAATATATTTAAACATTTACAGTAAGTGTTCAAATAGCTCGCGTACCTATATCAGGTACCTCGGTTATTTGGCAAGAAATCGAGACATCTGCTTTTAATTATCTCTCGAAATATTCTTGATAATATATGTATGTGTTCGGCACCGATTGATTTATGCTTAATAAAATTTAATTATTAATAGTCACTTTAAGCCAGCCGAGGCTTTTTATGGACTAGGTGATATTTACTTCCGGCCTCTATATTTATGTATATTTGAAAAAAATAGATATCTAATCTGTATTTACATATTTCTTTTAACTATAATATATAGTAGCGTCGGGATCCAAAAAAATCTTTACTCGAACATATTCTTACAGACCCCCCAAGAAAATATTTCTATGAGCATAAGATGAAGTTTTATATTATATTTAAATTTGTGTATATATTTTTGTTTTCATTTATGCAATATTGGTGAATGTGGCTTAGGGAAAGTAGTCCAATTCTAAAATTTATTATTATTAATTTATCTCATCGAAATAACACACTTAAAAGTGGTTAATGACTTACTTTTCTCAGCTAAGATGAAGGTATAGAAATATTACATTGCCAAAACATCAAAATATGTGGCATTAAGCATATCAAAGTGCAAGAAATATGTCAATATAGCGTTCGTACGTAGTAATTCCTACTGCCTATACAGGTATGTTGGCATTTATGAAACTAAAGTAAACATAACTAAAAACTAAACTAAAGCCACGGCCTTCTCCGGAAAATATCTTTAGAAACACCCACGGTTGCAAGATTTTCTTATATTAATTGATAGATAGATTTATAAAGATGAAGTTAATAAAAGTAGGAGAACAGCGAAATATCCTCTCGAGGCACATTTCAACCGCACTGCAATTGGCGCATCTAAAATTACAAATATTAATAGATCCATCCATGCAACCGATAAACGTGAGCGAGGTATTACTGATCGCTGTTGAGGTTGGTCCGACATCACGTTTCATATACGTCTACATAGCTATCTATTGATGAAATTGTCATTGCAAGGAGATTCTATGTATTGTTTGTCTTGTTCATATTAAGTATTTTTTCATTTTTACGAATGATATTTGTTGATTGATTCGTTATGTATGTAACTATAGTATAGATGAGCTGGCATGATTAGCCAGGGTTCAGGCATCAGGTTCTTCAGCTTCACGCTGTATCCCGCACACAGCAATGTAGGCAGAGGGAACCTAGTGTAAGACACTTCGTTCCCCACTTTCTGCCAAATTCTGGAGACATTGCGTGTTAAGTGGCAGAACTCAACGCCGCGCTTTGCCTCGATAACAGATCGAAGAAATGGAAAATAAATTTAAGTAAATATTTCATCTCCTCGAGTGGGGATCGAACCCACAACCAATCGATTTTACAATCACACTTTCATCATTTACTTATTTAGAAAATATATAAAAATTTAAACGTATCGGTAGTTAAACCTGCGCCTCTTAGAATTAGTTCAAATAACGTTAAAAAGGCGCGCGCTCGAATCTCGCTGCGTCAAAATTCTTATATGTTTTCTAAATATTTTTCTATCCTAAGTGTAGAATAACACCTAAAAAGTGTTAAAAACAATGTATTTTTCCTAAAATTTGGGATTTCCAACTAATTCGGGGTTTAAACTTTTAACATACAATATTATAGCAAATATGCTACTAAAACAAAAACCACAAATACAAATCACATGACTTTTTTCCGGGAAAAATTAGATTTAGACCATTTTTATGAAAAGTAGTATAAGCAAAATTGAAATATAAATAACGCTATTATAGTATTGACGTACTGTCCTCGGAAATCTATTAGTTTTTTTTTTATTTATAATACAAATATTTTTTTTATCATCAAACGTTATCAGTAAAGGTCGCTACTATGTGGGTGTGGTCCATTTAAAAAATATTTAATAAACCTAATATACACAAATTGATAATATTATAATAATAAATTATAATATTTATTTATTACATAGCTTTAGTGTGATTGGGACGTGCCTGACTGCACGCGCTCATTGTGTTTTGCAGGCACGAGGGAATATCTGTATTAGATTTTTATTTTATTTTCCTGCTTGATTTAAAAAAAATGTTAGTTTCTTTATAGTTTCTGACATAAAGAGAGAATCTATATGTTATAATAAATGTTTTGTTCAAATGCTGTACGGTACATTTTTTTAGTGTAAAATTTCAATTGAAATTTTATTTTTATACTCTACCTTTTTATATTAATAGATAAATCAAATCAGCTTCACGCCGTATCCCGCACACAGCAGGATAGGTAGAGGGAACCTAGTATTAAGACACACCATTCCCCACTTTTCGCCGAAATCTGGAGCTCAACGCCGCGGTTTGCCTCGACATCAGAGCGAAGAAATGTAATATTGAATAACTTCCTCTACGATTTATCTATCCTATCCTATATACGCGTATTGTAATTTATCACATTATTAGACTAAGTTATAAAAATGTATTTATTATTATTTTCAATTTTATTGCAGAGTAGAATACCTACTTACTACTTAGTCCCTGAACTCCCTGACTCACTTTACAAAACCGTAATACAGTTGAAATGTTGTGAAACTACATCAAACAAACAAAACTAGTATGGCTTCACATGTGTTTTGTGTTTATTCTTAGCGGAATCTTTTCTATTAGATTGTGGTTTATAGTAAAAGTTGCGTACTTTATTTTAGTGATAGTTTATTTACAATTAAAAAAAATCAGCTTATCGCTGTATCCCTTACACAACAGGGCAGGCAGAGGGTACCTAGTGTTAAGACACTCCGTTCCCCACTTTTCATCGAGTTCTGGAGGCACTGCGTGGTGAGTAGCGAAAATCAATTCTGCTATCTTGACACCAGAGCGAAGAAATGCAAATATAAATTTAAATAAATATATTCAATTCCTCGAGTGGGGATCGAACCCGCAACCAGTCGCGTTCATTTACATATTTGTGATCTATAAATCTGAAATCTTTTTTTAAAAAAACGTAATCAGAATACTTTAATATTGATGTCATTGGAAAAATGATAATGCAAGTAAGAAGTAACTTAAGTGTGTTGTGTGTAAATATCAACTCGTTATATTAACTTTTTCTACATAATTTTAACATCTGAAAAAAAAACTGAGTCATTGCTCCCGACTTGACAATACTCTACATTTTAACTTTACTAATCTTATTTACAAAATATAGATAGGTATAGATCAGGGGTTCCCAACCTTTACTTGATCAAGGATCACTTTTATATCATTCTTGGTAGCAGGGATCACTATGCATGTAGGTATAATAAAAATTAACTGTGATAGTCAAATAAAAACTTCGCCTCACCATCATCAGTCATAAAATTAAAATCGTTCGCGGACCATATTTAGGCTTCTGGGGACCACTGGTTGGGAACCACTGGTATAGATGGACTTGTTCTATTTGTTTGTAATCGGCGATTACGTGGTATAGATATATTGTCGTTGTTGATTTAGTTGGTACTTGACTGGAGACATACTTGAACAGAAGTTAAAACTACTCATATCTAAATAAACTATTCAGTTAAATTCCAGACAATAATAAAATAAAGTACATAAGGTTATTATAATCTATAATAAATAAAAAGATATTTCTATTTTATATATGCCATTCTATAAGCATACGTCATTTCCAGAGTATTATTAATAGGTTATTATTTTTAGAAGAATATTTAGTTATATAATTTGTCACCACAGCGCCAACATGATGGCACGTGATTATGAATACGCGAGTCGGCCATCGAACTCGCGACCTCCAATAGAATACGTAACTGTTCTGACGTTCTTCACTTTTTTTGTTATATTTATTAAAACTAGTATATTAGTATTCTTCGTATTAAATGACTTGGATTTGCTCTATTATTATATGTAGAGTTAATCTGATTTTACAGAAATTTCAGGTGGCAGAACGCCAGAGCTTAACGCCGCGCTTTGACCACCAGACAAATGCGTAAATAATAATAATAATATATATGTATACATACTTGCTACCCCAAATGATGACATCAAAAAATATATTGAACTATATATTAATTATTACTTTCCTTTTTCCAGGAACCAGTGAAAATTAAATCTAAGCTGCTCCACTGGCAGAAGCTGGATCCCTCTGATCATCTCTACATACCAGGGAAAGATACGGCCAGTGCTTATTAGAACGTAAATTCTTTACTTCTAAAGCTAAACCCCATACATAGGTTATTTAGGGATAGAAATTTTAAGATTTTTTCCCCTATTTTTTATGTGGCTGTTAGTATTGTACTTACTTAAAAAAAATATCGTCTGTACTTAAGAGTATCAAATACGCTACATTTTATATTAAGTCCAGTTGTGGAGCAAAGCCAGTCGTGGCGTAGGGGCACAAAATGTGACTAAAATCGACTGGCCACCCATCACGCAATGCCTCCTGAACTCGGCGGAAAGTGGGAAACAGAGTGTCTTAACACTAAGTTTCTTTTGCCTACCTTGCTGTGTGCGGGATACAGCGTAAAGCTGATTTGATTTTTTTTTATTCATTTTACATTACGATAATATTAGTAAAAAACGAGACACCACTGTTTATATTAAAAGATACAATAAACACCATTTTAGATAACAGTAGTAAATATTATGAATAAATAATATTTACATACTACAGTAAACAATACATTCAAATTTACAAAATGGAATGAAAGATAGCAAAAAAAACAAAAGACACGAAAAAATTGGCCCGATCTAATATCGGTTCCATGGTGTAATGGTTAGCACTCTGGACTTTGAATCCAGCGATCCGAGTTCAAATCTCGGTGGAACCTGATATTTTTGCTTTTTTTTTTCTTTTATCTATTTTTATTTTATTTTCTTTTTTTTATTATATATATTATTAATATAATACAATTTATATTGATTGTATATATATTTCTTTGTTATTGCCTATATGACGATTACGACGTAGTATATTGAGGCAAGGTCAAACATTATTATAATTATGTAATATTAACATGATTATTATTCGATTTTATAATATTATTTATATATGTTAATATGTTTTTTTTTAGTTTTTATTAAAAAACATATTTTTAAACCATTACACCCAAATTTTTGTAGGTAAATAAAACCTCGCTTCTTATTTCTTAAAAAAAACATTAGTTACTGATATTTATTGTCATGTATGGGGTGGTAATTAGCAGAGGTTTAAGCCACAGCACTATTAAATAAAAAAAATCACATTTTAACTCATTGACTATATTATAGTAGTAGACATTAATTTGATATGCGTTAGATTATGGCATGGCCATGACAATTGGCTGTAGTTAATTTTAGGCTTACTTAAAATGATATTTTTTAATTTCATAGTATTAGCACTAGGTTCCCTCTGCCTACCCTGCTGTGTGCGGGATACAGCGTGAAGCTGATTATAGTATTAGATTTTGCTCTCAGTATTCCTTAAGGTTGCGACAAAATTTAAGCAATACTTTGTGTATTAACTTCTATTTCACATATATTGGTGTTATTTAACATTCCAAAACAACAGAATATTATGCATTATTCAAAATGTAAGCCTCGACTGTGATTTATGGTTTGTTTACCAGTATTTTATTCACATTATTTATTATTAATATTTATTTCTTACGCTTATGTTATTTGAATGTGATTTAAATGGTAACTTAATTTTTTTTGTGTGTACTTTTTATTGAAACATTGTGACAATGAAAAATAATAAAAAGTGTTATAAAAATATTTTTTATTTTTATTCATCAACCCTTTCCTTAATTGAACTATTAATATAAAATAGAAAACTTAGATCTAGGTAACAAAAGAGAAGAAAGGCAAACTTATTTAATATTTCTTAATAGTTTTTCTTATAAGAGCCATTCTTTGTTTGTGAGCTTCGGTCACGGCGGCACGTTTATACGGCCGTAATTCATCGTTTCCAAAACCAGGAATCCACATGTTCCACTGACGTTCTGTAATAAAAACGAATTATGAGAATAAATAAATATTTTAAACATTTTAAAAGTATTATCCAACACTTGCAAAAGAAAAATATTTTTTTTAGAAAACAGAAAATTACATAGTGGGATGTGAAGTCTAATATCTATTGGACAGTTATTTCTTTTTATGTACTGATGTCAGCATAGCAGTGTCAGCTCAGTCCGATGATTTTTAAAAAACAAGATATTATTATGACTGTTCACATAAATAAAGAATATAAACATGCTCAGGTTGTTAGATCATGCAAGAGTGACTGGTAAGAGTAGACCTCGATTGACCATTGGAAACAATATCAATTTATGTAATAAGCATAAGGACCAACAATCCAAAAGATGTTTACAGTACTGGCTATGTGTCAAAGAATTTAAAATAATAAAAACCCCATAAGTTTATTACACTTACCTAAATGTAACTGAACATCTTTGAGCTCAACGTTAGGAGAATGTCTGTGCTTAGCGAGGGAACATGATGCATTTAGAGTAGTATCAATAAAGTCATCGGCTAATTGTAGGAGCATCTCTTCAACTTCTTCATCTAACTGTACGGTAGGATCGACTTCTCTCACCAATTCTTGTAGCCTTGGCCTACTTAGCAACTAAACAAAAAATAATAAATAATCTTTCGTTTATTTGTATTTTGATTATGTCGTTGTATTTTGATAATGTAAAAGAGATAATGATTCGTACTAGGAGAACAAACTAACCTAAAAAACCTATAAAATATTTATATAGTCAAGAATACTAATTATGATGTCGAAATAATTACCTGTGTAGTTTGGTCACCACTGCCTTGATTGATTTTAGTACCAACTTGTTGAGTGCCCATGGGACTGTGTTGCGAAGGCGACCCCTGTATCGAGGTGGACTGCAATTGTGGACTTTGAAGAGGATTATTTACGAATTGCATATTTTGAGAGTTTATTGTACCTATCGTGGGCATGTTAGCTTGGGCCAATGAATTATTTGCCATTACAGTCATACCACTATTAAATTAGATACATAGAGACGTTTTGTTTATAAACTTTGAAGTGTAGTAAATAAATATATTAAAAAATTAGGTTTAGAAAAATATTTTTAAGTTTGTAGTCCCACCGTCAAATTAATGTAGTAAAAATTAACATTTTAAGTCTTCACATTTGACAATGGCGTTTGCGTTTGTTCGATGATTTGACATATCACAAATTATTTAACGTTAGTTCGGTGGTAAATAGTGATGTCAATGTAAGATTGTACGATTGTTAAATCGATTTAGTGATAAAGAAAAACAATTTTAGAAAATCGATTAAAATTGAGTTGCGATACTTACTAACAACTTGATTGCTATTTTTTTGACATGCTAACCATATTTTTATTTTATTCTCAATATTATTTTTGATTAATAAGTATGGTTATAGAATTTAACTACAACAACCTATAATAAATTATGTTTTACATCTTTATAGAAATTAAAACTAGGTATTATGAGCTAACCAGCTACATTATTTTTAAACTGAACAGGAATATAAACAAAAACAAAAAAAAACAATTTTAAAATAAACTCCTTTAATATATATCTCGTAAATATACCTCGGATCAATGGTGGTTTAAAACTATTGGTTTTTATGTAGAATAATTTCTGAAAGTTTTATCTAGCTCCAAAATAACGTATTAAAAAATTTAACGAATCATAAAACAGTAATTTTTTTTTAATGTTATAACGAGAATTGACTCCTTTTAAATCGACTTGTTTAGGTCTTTACCTTAATCGTTGTACTACAGTCGGGTAATGTTTGCAGAAAAGACATATTTGGAATTGGTGAATCTTGCTCCCAGCACATGGTGTGAATTGGCTGAAGCACTTCAGTCGAAGATATTAGCAACGTCCATAGAAAATATTTTTTTAAATTACGTTTTGTCGTTGTTGTGGACAAAAATTTGACTTGACTTAATTTTATAAAATAAATAGATTTGTCGTGTATATAAAATTAAAAGGACAAATTAAACAAACAAACACAAAGGAACAAAGGACAAAAAGAAACTAAATTAATAAAATTCTATGCTTTATTAATCGACATCATCATCTAATAAGGATGATATATCTGAAATATCTTCGTCTACCATCATTTTGTCATCACTTATTCTGTTGTTTTTTAAGTCTTGAGTAAACGCTCTCAAAGCCTGTCGCAAATCCCAATCGTGATATAAAAGACGGCTGAAATGTATAAAGTTAAATAAGTCGTGGTGCAGGGGCACAAAATGTGACTGTAAAATCGACTGGTTGTGGGTTCGATCCCCAATCGAGGAAATTAAATATTATATAAATTTATATTTCCATTTTTTCGCTCTGGTGTCAAGGCAAAGCGCGGCATTGAGTTCCACCACTCAACACGCAATGTCTCCGGAATTCGGCGGAAAATGGGGAAGTGTCTTAACACTAGGTTCCCTCTTGCCTACCGTGTATGCAGCGTGAAGTTGAATCTGAATTTAAAAAACATTTAAAACTTAATACTCAAAACGTCTCGAATTTGGGCGTAAAGCAAAAAAATAAATAATATCTATTCATGTGAATGAATTATCGATTCTTCTTTTTGACACAGTCGGATCGCAGGGACACACACGCGCTTTACCGTAAAACGGAGCGGTTGTAGGTTCGATTTCCACTTTGCGAAATAAAATATTTAAATTTCCATTTCTTCGTTCTGCATGGTAACAAGGCAACGAGCAACGCTGAGATCCGCATCTCAAAACGCAATGTCTCAAGAATTAGGCGGAAATTGGAAAAAGGAAGTGCCTTAATAGAGAACGAAGTATCATAACACTAGGTACCTAGGTTCCCAATCATTACTAAGCTATATGCAGTGTGTAAAAAAATAAAAGGACAAATGGGCTTACGCTTCAGCTTCAGATTTTTTTAATTGTGTGTAATGAATAAACGCCGTACACAACACATCTCTCTCCTCCTTGTCTGGGTTGATGAGAGTTAACTGATTCAAATGCCTCACTGGATGCTAAGAAATAAAACGAAACGTACAAAATTTAAATTTACAATATTGTTATTGTAAATATATTAAGAAAAAAATGTATGGTAAACATTTGCTTAGATAATTAATAATAATTATTATAATTTAATATACCTTAAAACTACTCTTTATCATTTCAGGTGTAGCAAAGGAGACAGAAAACATTTCATGCACTATCTTGTAGAACGACATTGTGTTAACAGAGTAAATATCAAACATGAACGTTCTTCTAAAATGCATGAAGCGCTCAGAACCGTCCTTGAGATGTTCCTTGTATATACCTTCAAATACAACTGTTAACACTTTGTTCTGAAATGTAAACATAAATATTAATTAAAAAAAATCTAAATTGTGGCCAGTTGTGGTGCAGTGGCACAAAGTGTAATTGTAAAACCGTCTGGTTCTGGGTTTGATTCCCACTCGAGGAGATTTAATATTTATTTAAATTTATATTTCCATTTCTTCGCTCTGGTGTCGAGGGAAATTGCGGCGTTGAGTACTGCCACTCAACACCCAAAGCCTCAAGAATTCGGCAGAAAGTGGGGAACGGAGTGTCTTAGTACTAGGTTCCTTCTGCCTATCCTGCTGTGTGCGGGATACAACGTGAAGCTGGAAAAAAAAGAGGTTCGATGCGTAATGGCGCAGCAATGGCGCGGTAATCGCGACAGGTTCTGGTGTCTCAACACGTAATGAATGCAAGAATTCGGAAACTAGAGAATGGAGTGTTGTACTTAACACTAGGTCCCCAGGTTCCTTCTGCCTACCCAGCTATATACGGTACACAGCGTGATACTATGCAGAAATAACACAAAATATAACATACTAACATCATGTCTCAAAACATCAACAGTGAAAGTTCTGGGGTCGTGGGTAGTTCTCGGTAATTGAGACAACACGGACATAATCGCAGTTTTCTTCTTGTATATTCTTCTGAATTTAAAGTTCCATTCCTTCTGTTTTGGGTTTAATATGTTTCTTGAGTGCATTACGTAATTGTGGAGTGATTCGATAGATTCCTCTGCTTCTGTAAATAAAAAAAAAACAAGGTAAAAATTATAAATTTCATTTATTACATATTACAGAAAAAAAATGAGAAATAAACATATAATAAGGGTAAATATTTGTATGGTTAACTTATCTTTAGATCTATACCAGAAACCCTTGAACGTAGAAAATGTACTGAGATGTACTGAGACCATAAATTTACATAAAAAAGATAAAAAAAGAAAAAAAATATATATATATATATATATATATATATATTCTACTAATTATTTTGCTACTAAATATTAACTTTTAATTAATAAAATTAAAATTAAATTAAATTAGCTTCACGCTGTATCCCGCACATAGCAGGGTAGGCAGAGGGAACCTAGTGTTAACACACTCAGTCCCCCACTTTCTGCCGAATTCTGGAGGCATTGCGTGTTGAGTGGCAGAACTCAACGCCGCGCTTAACCTCGACACCAGAGCGAAGAAATGGAAATATAAATTTAAGTAAATATTTCATCTCCTCGAGTGGGGATCGAACCCACAACCAGTCGATTTTACAGTCACACTTTGTGCCCCTGCGCTACGACTGGCATCATATTTACATGAATATTTAGTTTCACTAATAAATTAAATGAAATTACACATTGACGTTTTAACCACCATCGTGAGCATGTGGGCGTGCATTAATTATATTAATTTCCTCACTCAGTATGACAAAATACAGTGTTGAGTTGCGCTATTTAATTATTAGTATTATTGTCCACTTCAAGGAGATTTAAGGTGACTTGGAAGTGGTCACTGTTTTGAGCAGTACGGTCGCTTCTTGTATATTTCTGTCTTCATTATTTTTTATTGTTGTCTTCTTTATGTGTTTACAATAAATATTATTATTATTATAGTCGCGGAATAAGAAGAATATTATGCCTTTATAATAAATTCTCTCTGTGTACCCTGCTACTTACGGGATCCAGCGTGAAAGTAAAAGAAATATACTGGCACCTGTAAAAGTATGTGATATCGTCAAAAAAGCAACTTCATCATAAAACTCTTCCAATTTCGATCTCAATGTATCATAATGTGCAAAATATAATGAAACGAACTTTTCTATTATCATCTTTGTCTTCTTGTCTGTCACAACTAGGAAATTATTATAAAAGGGTATCATTAGGCCGTGCTCGTTCAATTTTACACCATCCTGAAATTTTATCAAAATTAATAATATTTTAACTTTAGCGGGAAATCGATGTATAAATGAATAGACTATAGTGTTAAGAGACCCTTTCCCATTAAGACACTTCCATTTCTTACTTTCTGCCGAATCCTGAAGCATCGTTGCAGAGTAGAAGAGCTCAACGCCGTATTTTGCTTCGTTACCAAAGCGAAAAAACGAAAATATTAAGTATTTCTTTTCCTCAAGTGGCGAACCCACAATCTGTCGCGGTTAGCGTCGCTTGTGCCCTGCGCCACGGCCTTTATTAAAAATCAGTTTCACGCTATATCCCGCACACAGTAAGGTACACAGGAACCTAAAGTAAGTACACTCCATTCCCAACTTCCCGCCGACTTTTTCGAGGTATTGCGTGTTGAGCGGCTGATTTCAACGCCGGGCTTTTGATTTGGTGCCAGGGCGAATAAATAAAAATATTAAGAAATCCCTCAAGTGCGGTTCGAACCCACAACCGTCGCGTTCCAGCCTAATAGGTGATAATGTTATCTTTCTTTTCCTAAATTATTATTTTAAGTTTTCCAAGGCATTTATGGCATAAAGTTAAATTATTTGCTTAGGGACTTTATATTTTTTTTTATTTTATCGTCTTATTACAATCAAATTATAATGTAATTCAATTAGAAAATAAAGAAATATGAAGTAGCAAAACTTACCAATTCAGTCAGTCTAGGGAATTTGAGACTTAATTGTTTAATGTATGCCATCGGCTCTATATTTTCACAAAGAGGGTTGCCTTCCACCCATAGTTTCTCTATTTTACTACTTATTCTATGCAACTCAGATATTGATCGAATCTTTAAAATGTAATAAAAAGTTTATTCATAAATATATATGGTATAATTTTATAGCTTCATGTTGTATCTTGCATATGGAAGAGTAAACAGAGGTAACAGAGTGTTGAGACACTGTGTTATCCACCTCCGTTGAATTTTCGAGAGTGCATATGAGTGGTAGAACTCAATGCTACGCTTAGTTTTGTTGCCAAATCAAGGAAATAGAATAATTGCTCAGAGCGTGAATTGAACCCACACACCTCACGTTCACGCTGTGCCACTGCGTCACAACAACACAATTAAAGTAATAAAATACAAGGAATATTTGAAATCATCCACTCACATTATTATTACTGAGGTTAACCTCAATGAGATCTCCTTTAATAAAGAAATTCAATATTTCGAGGGGCACTTGGCTGAAATATAAATTATTAATTCTTTATTATAATATGTATTACACAATTATTTTAAACATTTTTAAAGTGTTATTCCACACTTACGAAAGAAAAATACTTTGATAACAAGGTTGGACTTGGACAGTTTCTAAAGAGGCGTGAGTTCAAATCCTTTTAAATTATTTTTTTTATATGTTTTCTTAATAAGTATTACGCAATTACTTTGAGGCCAGTCATGGCGCAGGGGCACAAAGTGTGACTGCACACGCGACCGCCACTCAAGGAAATAAAATACTTATTTAAATTTATATATTCATTTCTTCTTCTTTCTCTCTGGTGTCGGGACAGAGTGCGGTGTTGAGTCTCGCCACTCAGCACAAACGAAAATGAAGAATGGAGCTGATGCTACACTGCTGTATGCCGGATTCAGCGTGAAGCGGATTTAATTTTTTAAATGCAATATTTAGTAGCACACAACATGGCAAGGTGTAGTGACAAAATATCTGACTGAAAATGCTACAGTTGTGGGTTTGATTCCCATTTGAAGGATTTTTTCATTATCTCTCTCTGAAAACAAGGCAGTTTTGGTTTTCAGTTCTGCAACTCAAATGCATTATCTGAATTGAGTGCCTTCAGCCTCTGCCTACTCTCCTGTACGCAGGATACAATGTGAAACTAAGTAATAGTTATATTAAGTTACCTTAAATTATTGTTGCTTAAATTCAAAATTCTAGTATCTCGTCCCATCCTTATCATAAGTAGCTTAAAATGGGCTAGTAAAGACAGCTTGTAAAAGTGTATGTTCTTTTGTGTAAATTCTATAAAAAACAAAAATTACACAAATATATAAGTAAACATTATTATATAAAAAAACATATACATTTATAATATTTTACCTTCATCATTAATAAAATTAGACAAATTCAGCTCTAAGTTTTCTTTAAATCGTAAACTGACAATTCTTGAAACAATATCATCAATGGTCGTCTTCCTTTTAAAAAAGTAGATGGAGTTTTTATCATTGAATAATATATCAATGTTGACCATGCTACGAGCGTGAGGGAACATGAAGTCCAATTTGATGATTTTTAATATGAAATTAAGGCTGCATGTGTAAAATGTTGTTAGACTATTTTGTGTCTCACAGTGTACTGGTACAAATGTTACACCAAAATAATCAATTAGTGCTTCAAATAATTGTGTACTAGCAGCACCATCCATCCAGTTATGAATCTGTAACATTGTTACAAATATAATATTAATGAAATATTTTTAATAAAACCTGAGGTGGTTAGTTGGTACAGAGGTACATCTGTCTGTAAATATGATGGCGGTGGATTGGATCTCCACTATGAGAAATTCAGCGACTGGGAACAGACTCTTAAATCTACATTTCTTCTATATATAGAAAAATAAACAGTGGCTTTATTAACAAATTTACTGAAAACAAACCATTATTTTATGAAACGAGTGTTTCATAGCTTCATCTTCCGAAGATAAACAATTTTCTAAAAATTCAATGAGCGGCTGGGTAATAGTCACTCTGTTCATTAGGAACTTTTTATAATTGGTTATGTTATCCATGTTAAAAAAAAATCAAAATAATAATTATTTTAAATTTGATAAAATATAATGGTTTTGAATTATAGAAATCTGGCTATACTTCTACAAGTGGAACACATTTATTATTTAAATATGTTTTCTCTCCATATTCATTTCATATATGTTTCTGTATTATATTTTAAATTCTCGTTATTTAGCAAAATAAATTATAAGCATTTGTCATTATTTATTGGTATAGTAGGCTCCACAGTTGTTGTTTGACATTAGAAATAATATTATTGTAATGACAGCGAGGGTTGTACTAACAATCACTCACAATCGATTATGATTCGAATTTAATCGATTGTACAATTGAAAGGTCGGCTCAAGGTTGCAGTTACGTGTCCACTACGCCATATATATGAGTCAATAATATATAATTTGCAATTCTTTGGGTTATTTCTACAACAGTTTTTAATAGGAATCCTATTTCTTAATATATATTTTCTTATTTTTTTTAAAGTTTATAATCTATATTCTTTTAATAATCTGTATCAATATTCGCTTTGGGTATATGTGTTCTGTGATTCATTGACCGGCTTTATTTAGGTTATATACATGAATATATGATATATTCTTATTTCTTATTATACTGCCGAGTGGTTGCCGAAG
Source organism: Heliconius erato x Heliconius himera (assembly GCA_013421005.1). NCBI lineage: Eukaryota > Metazoa > Arthropoda > Insecta > Lepidoptera > Nymphalidae > Heliconius > Heliconius erato x Heliconius himera. The sequence continues at coordinate 128,022 of JAATLQ010038625.1, forward strand.
AGAATAACTTTTTGGTATCTGTGTTTCAGCCTTCAGCTCATAGGCTTCTCAGCATTGTATTTTAGTTTCTTTCATATTGATATATTCAATTACTATTTTACCATACCTTGTGTTAGCGAACTACAATATCTACTGCTTTTGTTATTTAATTTCATTGTCTTCACTCTACTGTTAAAGTAAATATTAAATTACCGTGTAATCTTCATTTGCTGTTCTTAAAAAAACTAAATTATGTCGAATTTAGCATTTATTAACATTTGCAAAATAGCTTTGTGTTTATTAATTTTTATGAGTGTCATCCAACATGTTGTTATAGCTTCTCAGAATCCAAAGAAATTACAAATAGGGATAAAAAAGCGTCCTACTGACTGCCCTATCAAAAGTAAAAAAGGAGATCTCCTTCATATGCACTATACTGTAAGTTAAATTGTTTTATTAATATAGTACATTGACTTTATTATTGTATATTTATATTGACATGTTATCTTAAAATGCTAGTTCTGTTTTAAATGAAATCATATATATGTACTTTAAGGGCACTTTGGAAGATGGTACAGAGTTTGATAGCTCCGTCAAAAGGGGCAATCCTCTTACTTTCAACCTTGGATCAGGTCAAGTGATTAAAGGATGGGATCAAGGCTTAATTGGGATGTGTGAAGGAGAACAAAGAAAATTGGTAATTCCACCAGAACTAGCATATGGAGAGGCTGGAGCACCACCTAAGATACCAGAGTCTGCAACTCTCACATTCCATGTAGATCTAGTCAAAATAGAAAGAAGGGATGAACTTTAAATAAGTAGTTCATTAAACATTTTTGGAACAACAGATTGTTTTCATTTTGAAATCCATACATAATATAGTTACAACCTTTTATTAACTGCATTCTGCACTTAGTAAAGTAGACAGAAAACCTAGTCTACCACTCCATTCATCTTAAATAAATATTGGTTGTCCCCACTCTTGTAGAAGAGAGCGGTGTCAAAGTCTACCACAGCACAATATCAATAAATTGAAAGGAAAAGAGATGAAAAGAAGGGCCAATAAATAATATAATAAAATAAAACAATGGTAATAAATCCTATCACTTTCAGAACTTACACTAAGTTGAAATAAAGCAGGGAATTCCCTATTTCAAAGCTTGTTATGGTTGTATTTTTGACCAGTTTTAAAATATATGTGATTACTTAGACACTTATGAATTTTGATTTAGCATCAAACTGTCTTTATTAGTACTAATGGTTTATATATTAAGAAAACATTGTTAGAAACATTGGAACATTAAGAACTCTTAAAAGACAATCACAGTTTTTTTGCAACTGGTCCTGGTTTTCCTGTTCGATTTTCAGGAGGCTCGGGTTCGAGTCCCACTACATTCAAATTTTTATACGTTTTCTAAATAAGTTTTTTTTGCAGCTGTAACAATGCCGATACTGCATTTTTAACGGTCTGCGGCCAAACGTGCAGCTAATAACTATCTATATAACTATGCTGACATTTCACCGTCTCATCAATGCAGCGAAAGCCTTTTCATATCCATCACTTATCTCCCACCTTAACCAAATATACGAGAGTACGCTTGGTGAAAGAAGTGGCATATTCGAGATATATCCCCAATATATCACTTTGCTCACTTGTTCCAATATCTTTTCAATTACGCTGTTCTTGCATGACATTTCTTCATTTCTTTCAAATATCAAAATCTTCGTGTTACTCGCATTCAGACTTAAACCATTATTTCATCACCCTTCTTTCTGAGTGGAAACCAATGTTTACAACTCAAATTCTAATATTATTGAAAAGTATTTATTTTTTAAGAAACTAAATATATAATGTAGGACACATAACCATCTGAATCAACATAATATATTTTATTAATTCTTTATTAAACATTTCTAGTACCGTAACTAATTATTAAATAAAATTATATTTTATTTCAAGGTCGAGACCGTCGTGGCGCAGTGGGATAATCGTGTGACGTGTTTGCGTCTTGTAGATTTGATTCCCCCTCGGTGAAATGAATTATTTAATATATTTTTGAAGCCAGTCGTGACGTAGGGACACAAAGTGTGATTGTAAACGCGATTGGTTGTGGGTAGGCTTGTGTCGGTCATGATTGACCGAAACAAATGATTGCAATCACGAGAAACGCGTGATTGATTCTGTCACTAATAACGAAATGACCCGTTCATAAGTGGGTTCGATCCCCGCTCGAGGGATTGAAATATTTATTAAAATTTATATTTTCTTCTCTATGTTCTGGTATTGAAACAAAAGCGTGGCGTTGAGTCCATCCACTCAACACACAATGCCCCTAGAATTCGGCGGAAAGTGGGAACGGTGGTGTTTTAACACTAGATTCCCTCTGCCTACCCTGCTGTGTGCTTCATATAGCGTGAAGTTGATTTAATTACAGTTTAATTTAATATATATGTCGTCTCGCTCGAATAAAATTGCTCGGTTGAGTGGCGGACCACTGACGACGCAATTTTTCGCGGTTCCACGGAATTAGATTCCCTCGTGTCTATTCTATTATATACGGGATAGAGTGTGAAGCTAAAAAATACAACATTTGTAACACTTTTTATTTAGATGAATGGAACGGAGTTCACGAATAATATCATATGTAATATATGACAATTGACATTGACATGACTATAAAAGTTGAAACGTCAAAGTAGAAAATAAAGCTGATGAAAATTTTGTCGGCGTATTGAGATATTGGACAATATGTTCTATGTAGTGTGCAATATTACATTCATAAAACCATAAAATTAATCAATACTTATAACAAGGTGTGTTTTTAAACTCTTAAGTCCAAAAATGGTCAAAATACTGTTTTTGCATCCAGATCTCGGCATCGGTGGAGCTGAGCGGTTGGTGTTAGATGCTGCATTAGCCTTCAAAAGCAAAGGCCATGATGTAGCTTTTTACACAAATCATCACGATCCTTCTCATTGTTTTGCGGAGACCAAAGATGGCACTTTTCCAGTGACAGTTATTGGTGATTGGATCCCGCGTGCTATTTTCGGGCGGTTCAAGGCGGCATGTGCGTACGCTCGTATGGTATTCGCAGCCGCTTATTTGGCATGGCACGTCATTCCAGCTGAAGAGCCCACTTTGATATTTTGTGATCTTATTTCTTTATGCATTCCATTTTTAAAGATGGCACGTGGGCCTTTCCGAGTTATATTTTATTGCCATCATCCAGACAAATTATTGACTACTGAAGGCGGTTTCCTAAAGAAAATATATCGCGCGCCTTTAAATTGGTTGGAAGAGCTAACTACTGCTAAAGCTGACAAAGTTCTTGTGAACAGCAAGTATACTGCTAGAGTTTATCAAGATGCATTTCAGAAAATAAAAGATATTCCTGATATTTGCTATCCTTCAATAAATACTGATTTCTTTAATAAAACAATACCATTAAATCTAAAAGAAGTTGTGCCCGTTGGTACAGACAAGATAATTTTCTTGTCAATTAACAGATATGAAAGAAAGAAAAATTTAAAACTAGCATTAAAGGCATTAGAAGCATTAAAACATCTTATTGATGATTCTGATTGGGATAGAATACATTTAATCATGGCTGGTGGTTTTGATCCCATAAATTTAGAGAATATAGAACACTTCATGGAACTTACAGATTTAGCTTCAGAACTTGCATTAGATGACAAGGTTACATTTATGAAATCTCCCAAAGATGTGGAGAAAGTGTCTCTTTTATATAACTGTACTGCATTAATATACACACCTTCAAACGAGCATTTTGGAATTGTGCCTCTGGAAGCTATGTATTATAGTAAACCAGTTATAGCAGTGAATAGCGGTGGACCAACTGAGACCATTGTCCATGATGTGACAGGCTTCCTTTGCGAACCTGATAGCCAATCATTTGCCGCTGCTATGAGTGAATTAGTCATAAACCCAGAGTTATGTGAAAGGTTAGGAAAGTCTGGAAGAAAGAGATTTGAAACTAAATTTTCTTTTGAAGCCTTTACTAACCAATTGGATGGTATTTTAACCAGGGAACGCCAGATTATTTCTGAGGCCCGAGCTATTGAATATGAGGATAGGAAACGCAAATAACAGGATGCCAACACTCAAACAATATGTGATATTGTATGAGTGCCATTGAAGTATTGATCTCTTGTGATTTGTAATTTAGATGGTTGAATATAATACTATTTTTATAACCCCAATCATATCTTGGCATTTATAATTATAAACATAAGTAGACATTTAATTTTGAAATGCATAACCAAAAGGCCTTTAAGAATAATAGAAAAATATTTGTAATATTATAGAAAAGTTTGTGATTAACATTATTGTCCTAAAATATGCTTTGTGTAAAGAAAATATATCATAGCAATACAACTTAGTGTGTTATATATTTTTTTATTTGTTATAAAAGATAGATTATTTTTATATATATTAGAGCTTAAAGTTTCTATTACTAAACATAAATAAAAGTAGATTTCAATAATAAAATACTTAAGTGTCCATAAGTATCTGTAGTCTTTATTCTATCAAAATTATCTTTCACCGCATTTCCATATTATTTTTATTATAATTACATAAAAGTGTTGCTAATTTAAGTAAATTATAATTATTTTAGAATAGAAGATATATTTTTTATACATTGAATCGTAAACTTTTATTTTGTATAGTTTGATTTAAATATAATATTGTTATAAATAATAGTGGTACAGTACAACAAGTTTAATAACCTTTATAAATAAGGTTCATAGAAAGTTTAAATGTTTAATAATTTATCACAAAAATATATATTTTTTTCTTAATATAAATAAATACATCATTGTATATTTGCTTTGAAACATAATAAAAAGCCAAAAACACTAAATTAGATTAAGTAATATGACATTTTATTTATTTAGGAGTAGATGTTAAAATTTTAATCTGTTATCAAATACATGATTGAGTACATGATTACTTAATATTATATTAAAGCATAAATAATAATAAAAAAATATTTAATAAATAATAGTAAATTAATAGCTAATACTTTCTTTAATAATATATACAGTAGAACTGTTTACACTTGTTTAATAAAAATTGATTTGAATTTTGTATCTTAAATGCAATTTTTCCACCTCAGCTTATGTTATGACTTTGGCTAGAAATTAAAAATATTTTGAGTTATAAAACATTGTTTTAATTTTCACCCATTTGGTTCTAATATGTAATATGATTAATTGTATGAAAGTGATGAAATCTTTTTAGGCTTCATGCTGTATCAGAGTAGACAAGGGAAAATTAATGCTAAAATTTGCAGTCCATGCTTGCTTTCCGATAAATTTTCTAAATTATGTATTGTTTGGCGGAACTCAACGCCGTACTTTGCCCAGAGCGAGAAAACAAAATAAACCATTTCCCCAAGAATCGAAATTATATTTATCTATACCTAGTAATGTTGCTAATAAATTCAAATTCAAATAATTTTATTCAAAATAAGAAGTTACATGCTTCATTTTTTGAACGTCAATCAGTTTACCACCAGTTCACTAAAGTTAATGCCTCAGACCTGAGAAGAACCGGCGCAAGAGACTATTTTTTTAAAATCAATTTTAAACTAATACATATATAATTATCTGTGACAATGATACCTTTGAAACAGACTGGAGCGAGCATTTCATTCCCAAGGCGTGTTATCATTTAAAAAATCATTAATTTGGTAATAACCTTTAACACACAAACGTCTTTTCACAATTTTTTTAAATCGTGATACAAAAAATTCTCTGATGTTTTCTGGGATCCTATTGTAAAAGCGTACACATTGTCCCATAAAAGAATTACGGATTCGATGCAACCGAGTTACAGGTGAACCAAGCTATACCTATTTTTATTGTTAATATTATGATCATCACCAGTTTTGGTAAAAATATTAATGTTTTTCTTAACATACATAACATTTTCAAAAATATATTGAGATGCAACTGTCAATGTATTAATTTCTTTAAACTTTTGCCTTAATGAGTCTTTAGGACCTAAGTTATAGATTGCACGAATAGCTCGCTTCTGCAGGACAAATATTGGTTGAATACCGGCTGCATTACCCCAAAGTAAAATCCCATAGGACATAATACTATGGACGTAACTGAAGTAAACAAGTCGAGCCGTTTCTACGTCAGTTAATGATCTATTTTTTTTGGACCGCGAAAGCTGCGGAGCTAAGTCTATTCGCCAATCCATCAATATGGGGTCCCCACTGTAATTTGGAGTCTATGGTGATATCGAGAAATACCGTAGAATCGACAGGATCTACGGGTTAACCATTTAAGAGTATATCGGCTTTAACAAATTTCGTGTTAGGTGTTCTTAAAATAATACATTTAGTTTTTTTACTGAACCAATGTACTTTCGAGAGAGCATTGTTTACATCGTCATATACGATTTGTCGTCGTTTTATTTTGAAATAAATAACATAAATAACAATGAAACATAATATTTAAATAATAATTTATTTATAAATAATATAAAACATGAAAATAATCATTCAATGATAACTTTATCGGCAGTGTCATACACTTTTTCAACTTTTTCGGCCGGCAGAGGGTCTATGAGTTCAAATTGTAGATCATACTGCTGGTCCAGGCCCATGTAACTGTCGCTCATTAGATATATTGTGTATATAATACGTCCTGCAATAAAAAAAAATAATTTAAAAATATGATTTAAATGTAAAACATAATATTTGCGGTTTACAGAACCGTTTATATAGGATGTTACTTCTCTCAAAATTTATGAATAAAAAAGTATTTAAAAACTTGCAGCAGCAGTGAAGCAAAAAAGTTATCTACTTTTGACTACTTTTATCCAATTTTAGTTTTCATAATGAAATTACCTGTACCGGAAGTTGTATAAAACGTAACATGTGTTGTTTCTTTAGCAGATTCGCGTTTCAAGGCGTGTTATTGAGTGGTTCCTAATGTAAGGGGCCATCGCTCGTTCTTACAGCGAGGGAACCACACACTACGTCTACTAGTGTGTATATTGGCCACTATTGAATGCACCAGAACTTAATGTTAAAAAATAACGTCAACGAGTCGTGGCCGCTTTGAAGTTAGCACAATTTTATAAAAAGGAATTTCAGGATGGCCAGGACTCGTTGACCGTACTGTAGGTTTATATAGCTTTACCTGTATTAGAAGGTGTATAAAATGTAACATGCGTGGTTCCTTTAGCGGGTACCCGTTTCAGTGCATGCAATTCTCCATATTCAGTGGTTCCTAGCGTAAGGAACCATCCCTCGTTCTTACCGCGAGGGAACCTCGGACATAATACATTGTTAGGATTACCACCACGCCTGTTCATGTCTATTAGTAGTGTGTATTCCTGTGAAGTATATATATTTTTAAATATTTAAGTCTACAGAATTAATGTACATATTTTATGCATTATTAGTTCATAACAGAAATTAAAGGTATTGGAGATATATTAACAATACTTTTCCATTAATTTTGATTTGTGTACCAGTAAGTGAAAAAAAATATTTTTTTCATTCTATTTTATTCTATTAAACAAAAAAAGAAGTAGCAATAGATAGAAAACATATTATTACTAATTTTATAGATAAATTCAAATATTTATCAAATGTTTCTTAAATTGAATTGAAATTAGTATTTTCTTTTCATTTATACTATTACTTTATCAGACATGGGTTATTATTATTTGGGACAAATACCTGATCAGCATGTATCGGCACCCACTCATCCCTAGCGGGCGGTTGCTTCAATCTTTTGTCCTGTTCACAGTCGGAGTCGAACCATAGACCTCGTATGTGGAAAGTTAGGTTTAATGAGGGTAGATCGCAAATCGCCTGCAAAAAATATGTAAATGTTTTTATTTGCTTTCAGCTTCACGCGGTATCCCGTACATGGCAGGGTAGGCAGTGGGAACCTAGTGTTCCTCCCCACCGACTAATTTTCGATATATTGCCTGTTGAATGGTGGAGCTTATTGTCGAGGTTTGCCTTGTATGATATGAAATTAATAAATAACCTCTGATGAAATTCGAACCTAAAATCTCTGCGGCCTCAATGCAAATGTTATAGAATATATTTAGCATTATTAGAATAAGAAACAGTATAGAGCAATTAGTGAAATGTGTGATTAGTGATATACTAAGAGAAACTCCTATATAATTTTTATATATAATAAGTATTAAGAAAATATACGGTTTTTCCAATAATAAAGCTTTTGTTTAAAGTTCTTTGATAATAGTCCATCTAGTGTGACAGTTGAGCATAAATCTGTTCGTTAATGTCGCCTTGTATGGAGAACACAAGATTATGATTGAACAATATAGTAACCCACACATTACACAAAGGAGAAAACATGTTAAAAAGGAACCGATACATTAAGAAACTATTCTACCCTAAAATACTATAAGTTAATATAGAGGATATGCTGTGTGATCTAAACTATTAATGACAACTTGCTTTTCACTCATTAAAAAAATAAACAAAAAAGCTAGGGAAAGCCGACCAAGCCCGAGTCGACTACACGAATAATAATATTATGTAAAAAAAAAGATATATTTATAATACGGTCGATCAGTCGTGGCTACAATGAAGTTAAATGTAGATGTCTGCGCAGATTTGATTATAGAATGTTTCCTATTTAGGATTTTTTTCCCGAGTGAACAATGTCCAAAAGTTCCGAAAACTCAAATTCAAGGCGGCCACGACTCATCTAGCCTACTGTACTTACCCGATGGATTTGCTCAATCTGATTCTCATCGAACTCCCGTCTCATATATTTAGCTAATAGTTCATAATTTCTCATACACGCCACTTTCAATCCATTTAACATTGTACAGGGTTTATTCGTATCTTTTGTCATGTTAGAAAACATGTATAAATGTTGGGACTCCACATGAGGGAGGGTCGTGAGCGGGGAGTCTGTCGGCCACCTCGCCTGAACTATACTCTGCATGAGTATCTGACAGGACAGACAGACATACAGCCAACCGTTTTCTGCTGATGTGTCTATCATTGCCTGGAAAGATGTGAATATTTTAGACATTTTATACAGACTATACTATTCCCATTTATAATCTAATCACAATATCTATACTAATATAATAAAGTGGGAAGTTTGATTGTTTTTTTGTTTAAACGTAATGTATGGATCTACTGGTCCGATTTACTTTATGTTATGTTTTGTATGAAAGCTGTAGACAATATAACCCAGGAGTGCTATAGGCTATATAACATTTCGGTGTAAGTGTTAGTTAGCGTTAAATAACGAAAAAAAATAATAATGAACACCATCGAATAGCTTCATTATTACTATTTTGCAAAAATAGCTAAAAAGCTAAAAATAGCAAAAAAAACCTTGTATAAGAAAAATATTCTATTTTATTAGTTCTTAAAAAGTCACAGTATACACTATATATCTATCTCTTATAAGTAAGTCACAATCTTTTTGACAAAAATATAATTGAAATTTCCAAGGTGTTAATTCAATAATACTATATACCTGAATAATCCTAATAGTTTGGTCCAAAACAGATTTGGTATCAGTCAAGTAGTCAGAGTTAGGTAGCGGTAGTCTGGTGAGATGCGCTTGTAGCAATAAAAACGCTTTCACATTAGACGAGTCTAGTGTCAACGAGTCCACTGGCAGACGACATTCTTGTGACAGTTCACTGAAACATAATTATTAATTTAGTATTAGGTTTAAAAATTATATGAATATCATGTATTATGAAAAATCGATATTACATATTATGTTTTTGACGGCCGTTGAGTCGTTTGGATGTTGTAGCTGAACGTAATGATAATGGTAGCGATAGCTAAGGTTCTTAAAGAAATATAGTACTTAGTGAGAAGACATTTGGTTCCTCCTAGTGTTACTAGAGCACGCCGTACTCTGTGCACACCACTACTCAGATACTATACTTTAGCCCTTACTACTCTTAAGTGGTGGAACACCTATTCCAATTATTTAGTATAACTCCATAACGGCATTTTTAAAATATGTTCACGCTGTATTCCACGTACAGTAGTGTAGTTAGAGGGAACCTGGTGTGAAGACACTGCATTCCCTACTCTCTGATAAAAAAAACCGAATTCTGCGCTTTGTCTTGTTACCAGAGCGATGAAATAAAAATAACTCGTTCCGCTGATTGGGAATTGAACCCACAACCATCTCGTCGTTCTCATTTAGACGCTGTGCCACTGCGTCACGTCGACTTAAATAAAAAGGTGTATAATTTCAAAACCCACCCATTGATTTCGTCCTCGTTATGTCGCACAGGCAACGTCGCGTATTCCTCTGAATCAGACAAAACTCGTAACAAATTATCGAAATTGAGATTACTTTGCAAGTTTTTATGGAAATGCGCCATTGTTTTATGCGATAAATAATAATATGAAGCGATTCGACCCATCCACGTTGAATGTACCGTACGTTGATCCTGCATAAAAATATAAAAATTTTAGTTTATTATTTAAAAAAAAAGCATGGCATAAAAGGATAGGCAGAGGGAACCTAGTTTTTCGATACTCCGATGCATAAGCAACACTCAATTTTCGAGACATGTTAGTGTTGAGTGGCGAAATTTAACGCCGCGCTTTTTTTTTCTTAACAGAACGTGGAAATGAAGATAATTCAATCCCCCTAAATCGACTCCACAACCGTAGCGTTGACAGTGACACGCTTAACTACTGCTCCTAGACGGTCTCATTTTACTATATTAAATCACAAAAATACATCTTACCTCTTCTATTTCCACACAATTAGCGTTCATCAAAGCATCGAGAGAAGTTTGAACTAAATTAGACAAATAGTAATTAATATCTTGAGGTTCCAAGCTTTCGAGTTTATAATACGAAGGGTTTTTGAGGAGACGACGGAAGAAATATGTCCAGGTCATGTAGTCCAGAATGTCTTGTTTTGTTTGTACTGTTCCTGTAATAATAATAATAAAAAATATTTGTTTACTAATTTTCCTGTTTTCAAAAGGATAAATATGTAAATCGATGGAATCGGTCGAATCGATATTTATATCAATCAATTTCAAATTCTTTATTTTACTATAGTAATACTTATACGAAGATTTTTATGCGTATTTCCAAAGTGATTATGAATAATTTAAAATTTTATAGATGGGACACTTGCAACATGCTCATATAGGAAGTGACTACTACAGCCAAGATATTTTGGATTGAGTTTGTGGATATGTTTATTTTATTAATATAAATATTTTTTCAGTTTCTCTAAAAGAAGAGCTTCATTGGATTTAATATTAACTAATTTAGTCCTAAAATTAATAGAAAGTTAAGACCAGAGCAAAATTTCAACTAGGTCATCTAGATAATCAAAATTTAGGAAAGATGTACTTACCAGCTACAATTTCAGCATTCAAGTGATCAGATAAAACTTCAAGTAAGCTGGACTCTACCGGGAACGGTTCATACAAGAACTTCTTGTAGAAGTTTTTTTTCTGATCGTGTACCAATACCACTGCAACACCTTCGTTGTCATACTGAAAGTTTTTAAGGACATTTAGTAATGTTATGAAGATATGAATGGATAACGGTGACATGTTGCATTTTAAAATATTACAGTTTTTATAAATTAATATTTTAAGCGCACATAAGTAATTAAAAAAATATTTTTAATTTTTGTATTGCGGGAAAGCAATTTTGTAGTTGTATACATTACATAAAACCAAAAAAATCCCTCATTTCAAATAGCTGTCATTGTCAATTGGTATTCGCAAAAAAAAATAATAAACAAAACAATGTAATAATGTAACAATGTAATTCTGTAAAACTCTTTTTCAAGATTGTTCATGTCAGAGTAAGAGTCAGTCACATTAGACGAAAGAAAGAAGAATTAGAAGACATTCAGTCACATTAACTCTCAGTTATTTAATTAAGGTCGACTAGCTATGCGCATGAATTACAAGACATCTGTGTACCCATATCTGCTATGTTTCCCGTTGAAACACTCCGCCCTTTTTATGACCACAAGATGGATTAGAAGTGAAAATGCAAAAAAATATATATATTAAAAATGTTGTTTTTGATCATCTGTTGATATAGTCAGTCACAGAACCTGTCAGTCAGTCGTACAAACCTGAGGTCGACCAGCTCTTCCCATCATTTGTAGTACATCAGTGATAGGCATATCCACGTATCGTTTCTGCTTCCCGTCAAAATACTCCGTGCCCTTGATAACTACGAGATGAGCGGGAAAGTTGACACCCCACGCCAAAGTTGCTGTACAGATAAGCACCTGGTAGGATAAATGTAAAGTTTAGTTATGCTATTTTTACGCGTTTTAAATAAACTCTTTTTCTTTTCGGTTTCACGCTGTGTCCCGCAGAGGCACAAGCAAGTGAAGCGGTTGATTTCCTCTCGAAGAAATGAAATATTTAATTTTTCTACACTAGGCAACGTGCGGCGTTGAGTTCCATCACTCAACACGGAACGCCTCCAGAATTCGGCAGGCAGTGGGGAACAGAGTGTGTTTACATTATGTTTTCTCTGCCTAACCTGCTATCTGAAGGATAAAGCGTGAAGCTGTAAAAAGATTACATTAAAGTATATACAAAAACTATATTAATAAATTTAGTGCATAACAAAGATTGAGAGTTTTGAGATATATGGACTTACTTGTATCTTCTGATTAATAAATAATTCTTCAACTGTAGTTCGGTCCTTCTCGTGTAAGCCAGCGTGATGTATTCCGATACCGAACGCCAAAGTTAGTTTTAGATTAGATTCTCGAATATTCGCCAATATTTGCTCCATTTCAGATTCTTGCATGTGTAGCCATTGTTTGGGATTGTCTTCCGCTGCTAGGTAGGCTATTAAATCCAAGGCGGTTAATCTAAAAGTAAATAAATTGAAATATATCACAGTATTTGAGGCCAGTTATGGCATAGGGCCACAAGCGTACGATGAGGCTGTAAACGCAACATATTGTGGGTTTCGATTCCAACTCGAGGAAATTAAATATTTACATTTCCGAAACTTAATATATTCTATTCCAGAATTCGGCGAAAAGTGAGGATAGAAAGTGTCTTAACACTACGTATTACATAATTTTGGTTAACACACAAAAAGCGGAGCGGTAGAAAATATTCGTGCATGTATAATAAACAAAATGAAAAAAAATATTTTAAAATTGTTAAAAACCCACTCTTAAAAACCGTCTTATCATCGAAGATACGTCGAAAACCATATATGGTTACCACAATTTTCAAAATTAAAACAAATTACCTAGTCTGTCGTCTACTAGATACAAAAACAAGTGTGGGTGCATGTGGTGAGTGCGTTCTTATTGCTTGGAAAGTCGGTTTGTTCATTGACATCATCCGAGGACAGTAGTGGCGTCCGGGATGACCCGATATGTGAACCTGGGAAGAAATTAAATAATTAAAAATACATAGTATAATATTTAATCTAAGTGTAATAAACATTCACAGGAATAAGAATCCGTCATCATTAATAATAATTAATTAATTAATTAAAGATGTATATAATTTATTGTTATGATTTTGAAGTTGGAACAAAGTTGTTATAGTGTTCTGTAATTATTTCAGTATTTTTTTCTACATCCTTATCGTCGACGAATCGTGGCAGCCCTTAAGTTAGTTCTTAAATTTCTAAGTTTGTGCATTGTTTTCTTGGGAAGAAAATAGAAAAAAAGAAGAAAAATCTTTAAAATAAAATCTGCGCAGCCATCTACAGCTGACTTCAAGGCGACCACGAGTCGTCAACTGTATTATAACTTCCAAAGATTTTGTGATACACGTCAATTCAAAGAATGATGCCATATTGTAATAAAGAAATGTAACAAAATCTCACCTCCAAAGGCACGGGTCGTACTGAAGGCCTAAAGTTAAAGAGACCCATTTCGCCAATATTGAGCCAGTTAGCAAGATCCTTAGCGTTCGCCAGCGCTGTGGACAGTCCGATGATTCTTAAGCGACGAGATGTGTGCGATTCTATAAAGTTTGTCCTATAAATAAATGAATTAAAATAATTAAAATAAATAAAATAAAAATTGTGATAGTTATTTTAATTATTAAAATAAATATTGTGATAGTTCAAGTCTACATGAAATTATCGACTAATATGCTAAATTGGGACCTAAATAAAGTTATGTACTGCTTTCCCTAATATATGACGTAAACATAGACCAAGTGTCTGTAGTGGTATTGAACTAATAAATAAATGTATAAAAACATAGAAAGCTATAAAGAAATTTTCTTTAGCAAAAATAAGATCTTAGCCTTGATGAAGGTTGATTTAATTGAATTGATTAAACAATTATTCGAAGCGATAGTAACTAAAATTATTAAATCTAATTTCCATATAGTAAGGCAAATCTAGATTTTATATCGTAAAAAAAACCTCACCTAGACACTATAACTTCTAAGACTGGTCCTCTATCTTCCCCCAACAAGTGTATTTCATCAATGACTATCAAGGCCACGTCCCTTACATAGTTCCTGGTCTGCCAGGAGCGACTGATGCCGTCCCACTTCTCGGGGGTCGTCACTATTACGTGGGAATTGCGTATCGCTCGAATGTCCGGAGACACATCACCTAAAATTTAAATATGAATATTATCTATACTAATATTATAATGCTCAAGAGTTTTGATTGAATGTGATAATCTCAAAAACTGCTTGTTGCGACTTGTAAAACATTTTTGTGTTGTGAAGTTCATTCCATTCATCGTATAATAGGGTAGACTGAGGGAACCTATTGTTAAGACACTTGGACTCCATTAACGCCCAATATTAATAACCTAGAGGCCGGTCGTGGCGCAGCGGCACGAGGTGTGACTGCAAAACCGTCTGGTTGTGGGTTCGATCCCCACTCGAGGAGATGAAATATTTACTTAAATTTATATTTCCATTTCTTCGCTCTGGTGTCGAGGTTAAGCGCGGCGTTGAGTACTGCCACTCAACACGCAATGCCTCCAGAATTCGGCAGAAAGTGGGGAACGTAGGTTCCCTCTGCCTACCCTGCTGTGTGCGGGATACAGCGTGAAGCTAATTTAATTTTTTTATTAATAACCTATCTCCAACGTCAATCTTAGATTGTATCATATATCTACTCAATCTAGAGATTGGATAGATGTATGAAACAATCTAAGATTGACGTTGGAGATAGGTTATTAATATTGGGCGTAAGACACTTTCGTTCTTCACTTTCCATCGAATGCTGGAAGCATTGTGTGTGCTCAACGCCGCGCTTTGCCTAGTTTAGATTTACCAGATTTTCATTTGAACTCGCTTGCGAAGCTGCAGGTTAAAGCTATAATAGTTTTACATATAGCAAAAGACATTATTCTGTCGTTGGATTGGTCTTACAGCACACGTTGGTAGCGTGTTAGAATTCTATCAGGGATATTATTATTAATGTATAAAATATTTTCGACTCCTTGGATAGAACTTGCACTGTGCTATTTAAGTTTTATTTCTAATTTTATATAAAATGATTATATTAATTACCTGTCAACTCAACAACTTTTTTGCCCAATTTCTCTTCTAATCTAATCTTCCAATCTTTCATACGTTCCTTTACTAGCGCTTTCAAGGGTGCTATATATACCACCTTAATTAAAAAAAAATTGGTTCAATTAGGTAAAAAATTATTATCGTTTACATAAGTATAAAAAATAAACCTAAAATCAGTAAGGTGTCATAGTTGAGAAGTGTCTAGGTAAGAATGTTGGGAATTCAAAAATGTTTACATAAACGTTTCCTGACATTAAATTAAATTTAAAAGCTGCGTGGTTTATTATTAGTAGTCAATATAAAATAGACTAGGTCGTCTTCGTCTACTACGTCAAATGCGAATTTAAATGTATATAATTAGGTAAATTTATAAATAAAATGTCTTTTATAAAACTTCTTACTCACACAAAAAGTTCACAAAAGAAAAAAAATATTTACATGCATATTACATTACGGTCGATGAGTTGTGGCCGCCTTAAATTAATCTGTAGGTAGATGGTTGCTCGGACTAGTTTTTAGGCTATTTCTTAATTTTGAATATATTCTTTTCAAGTGAACATTGCACAAAAGTTCATTCGAGCCACGACTCGTTGACCGTACTGTACATTAAAGCTACAAACTTACCTTACACCCCGGATACTGATTAAACACTCTAAACATGGCCACTTCAGCAACAATGGTTTTCCCTGAGCCTGTAGGAGCTCCCAGTAACACGTTGTTGTCAGTGTGATATAGACAATGGAATATTTGAGTTTGTATTGGATTGAAGTGACTAAAGTTGTATAGCATTTCGTATGATGGATCGTTTAGCGCTGTCACTGGTAGCGGCTGGAGTTCTAGGAGGTCTGAAAAAAATATTATTTTTTATTAATTAGGAACAAAGTAAGAAAGTAAAATTGATTGAGATTTGATAAGAGCCATCAAAAATTGTATACCAAAGTTTGCTAGGATACTTTTATACTAAAATAATAACAGATAAGTTCATAGTGACTAAATACAAATATTACGTTTATAATTTGTTGTAATTATCATGCATATAATAATCTAAGAATAGTGGTTGACAATGGACAAAGGGTGCGATGAATGCCTTAGATATATGTATACATTATTAAATTAATGACCAGCTCGCGGCTTCGCCCGCTTGTACTACAGAATTACTTATATTATTTTCTCATCTAAATTACTTTCGTGATCTAATATCACTATCAATTTAAAGACAATATCCATATATTAAAAACTAAAGTTAACTTAGGAGCAACTGGTTTGAATTAACAATTTTTGTGTGTATAGAACGTCTATCGAGGAAGGCTATCATTATGATATATATGTTACATAGCGTTACATAGAATAATTTTATTTTAAATACACAAAGAGGTGTGAGTATGTCCTGATACGTTCAAATTTTTATAGTCTACTAAATATTTCCATCTCCTTAATGGAAAGGAAGATATTTTTCGTATATTTATTATTACGTGTTATATGTACAGTGGCGTAACGGGCGCAGCTCGCGCCCGGTGCAAAATACCTTTTCAACGCTCCCTTGATGAACATTTTTGCAGTTTTGCAGACCTTTTGGCGCTCCTTTCTGAGTAGCGTCCGGGGCATGATGCCCCCCTTGCCCCCCCCCCCCCTCACTACGCCACTGTATATGTAAATTTGTTATAGTGATAAATATAAGTGACAAATTTACCTGTGTGAGGAGGATGTGTTTCTGGTAAAATAAGGTGTTGGAATGTTAACGGTAGAACACTCTCTGAGCCCAACCACCTGTAATATATATATTTGTAAAATCAATTTAAAAAGTTATTTGTTTATTTTATGACTCGTAAATATATACAATACGGAAACGACCAAAAAAATATTTAAAAAAAAATTACCTTTCGGAAGTAGCTCTAATATAATATTGTGGTGGAAGAGGTTCAGAGATTGGTATTGTTATGACAAGTTCCTGTGGCTCATTAGTCACAACCTGTTAAAAATACATAAATTTACAAAATGTATAAAATAAAAAAGTTTATATACAAAAAATCAGAGTTTAATAGTCGCAAGTGACGTAATAAACTATTCAGGTAAATATTTACAAATATATGCATATCCATAAAAGAAATATATTTTTTTATATTTTATTTTTTAATAATTCAATGATTTAGAAAATATAGAAACCTGCTTCTTGGTGATGAGGAAATATTCATGATAATACATAATATCTGTGTCAGGATCTTCAACCCAAATCCAAAATGCTTCAGGCGCTTTACCGTGATACTTGTCGTTCCATCTGTAATTTAATTTATTTTAAAATTTAATATGCAATATATAGTTTTCCCAAAACGTTTAAGGTTAATATTTAAAACTGGTATAAGTCTAAATAAATGACTGCCGGATTGTCTTATCACTATGTTCCTTCTACCTAACTTTCTGTGTGCGGGATACAGCGTGAAGCTGATGATGTGTCTTATATAACAGGTTGTAGGTTCGATATCCATTCGAGGATAAAAAATATTTAATATATTTTTGTTGCCTCTTTTTTTGTAACGAAGCAAAGTACGACGTTGAGTTCCGCCACTCAACACACAATGTCTCCAGAATTTGACAGAAATGTATTTAATGGAAAAGGATTGTCTAAGAACTAGGTTTCAAGGTTCCCTTTGCCTACCAAACTACTAAATGAAATAAATATGTACTTACTTAAAATTAGGTGTTATAATCAATCGTATCCGCAACACAGTCCTCGTGATGGGATGCAGACTGGCTTCCATTTCAAGTAAGGGAAATTCATCTGCACATTTCTTTAGATGTCGCGCTGTTTTAGGATTACGTATGAGATCACCTGCAATATTATGGAGAAATCGTAATTAATGTCATTTAGAACATATATGTATGTTTACTTATAAAATATTTTTAGAAATAAAATATTAAAAAAAAATCAAAACGTAAAATGGGACTAAACGCCACTTGGAAACAGCGCAAGTAACTGTTTCTAAATATCTATTTTTATGTGGTGTGTGAATAACACTATAGAAATGTTTAAATGTGTGCTTCTATTCACAAAATTACTAATAATAATTTTAACATCGTCCCTTTTTTAATTTTAATAAATGCTATATTGTATAAAATTATACAGGGTGGAAGAGGCAGCGCTCCTTTTACGGAAACAGCATATAGCTTAAAATATTTCAAACTCATTCGTAAAGAAATTAATCAAGATGCCTCAACAGTTTGGACGTAGGATTTTTTTTTCATTTCACGATTTTTATCCATACCTGTATTTCGTGTGACGCGAATACGTATAGATCCCAATAACGTAAACATTTACTACTACAAAACTACTACTAAACGTTAAAAAATTTTGAACTTTATCGCCAATACCTACGACTCGATTTCGGAATGAGGCGTGTGCGGCGGTGTTGCTTTTATAGGTTTATGTGTGCGTGCGTCGTCCTTACAAATGGGGTTTTATTTTAAAACGACAATTTTATTACTTATTTTGTTTGAAAAAATAACTTTTTTATTTTTGGGAATTTATTTTTTTCTGATTTATATTAGGCTTTTATAGAGTAGTTAAAATTGTGGTTTCATTTAAAGTGGTGCTTACACTTCCACCCTGTGTATATTTTTTATAAATGAATCAACTTTAAAAATAATATTTAAAATGTACCTATTTCCTTCCAATCCATTTCCCTAATCTGGTCAGGCTTAAGCATGGGATACTCTATGTGTTTCAATATTTCGTTTGGGAAGCAATTAAACTGTCTCATGTCACTGTAGAAGTCCCATAGCTGCAATTCCATCATTTTCGCCATTTTGAGGTAAAGTCCCGCCATGTACGCGTTGTTCTTACGTAGTGTTATTTCGAATAAAGCACGTACTATTCTTACAGCGTTCTATATAAGGGAATATTTTATTAGAGTAATTTAACAGTTTTTATCTTCCTGTGGTTTGAATAACCATACTTTAATATACAGTAGTAGTTACTTTCTATAATATATTATGATGGCTTTAATTACATCAACACTAATATTTATAATTTTTTTATTTTAAATTTTATCAATTTATCATTTACTTTACAGATTAACAAAGAAAATCGAGAACAAATTTAGTGGTCCAAAATTTTTTCAATTATTAGATTAACTAGATTAAATTAAAGCATTGAGGTGACTGCAAAACCGACTGGTTGTGGGTTCGATCCCCACTCGAGGAGATGAAATATTTACTTAAATTTATATTTCCATTTCTTCGCTCTGGTGTCGAGGTTAAGCGCGGCGTTGAGTTCTGCCACTCAACACGCAATGCCTCCAGAATTCGGCAGAAAGTGGGGAACGGAGTGTCTTAACACTAGGTTCCCTCTGCCTACCCTGCTGTGTGCGGGATACAGCGTGAAGCTAATTGAATTTAATTTTTAATTTAAATTAAAGCATACCTGACTAATATAATTCAAATCCGACTGCAATGAAGAACCATTTACTCTGCCCCTCGACAAATAAGTTTGCAACAAAATGTTTATTTTCCAATGTATATCTTCCGGTGGATCTTCTATTCTTAATTCTCCGAACTGATCCTTGAGGTGCCATAGTTCTGTTAATTCTTCTTTGCGTACCTGAATTGATGGAAATTACATGCAATTAGTTTAGTTAGTTGAGTTTCGCCACTCTGTCATCTTAATAGGAACGAAGTGTCTTAACACTAAGTTCCCAGCTTTCTTCTGAATATCTTGGTATGTGTAGGATACAGCGTGAAACCAAAAAAAAATAGTCGGGGCGGAGCAACTGTAAACACAATGGTTCGATTCCTACTCGGAAAAATTAATTATTTCTATGCGCTTCGTTCGGTAAGAAGACCAATTACAGTTTTCAGTTCTGCCACTCAAAATATCTCGCAAATTAAGTAGTGTAGAGATTTTTTAAAATATTTACTTACTGTGGTAAATGTGGCATAAGTATTAAAAAAAAAATCGATCACCACTTCTCGTCTCATTCAGAAAAAAATCGTGTCGATTGGGGGAATCTAACACAGAAGTTACACCAAAAAATAAATATATAAAAAATTACTCAAGTTAATGTTGAATTGAAGACGTTCCGCATATAGTTATCTATTCGAGAAAATATGTTTTGATGATTTAAATTATTTTGTCTCCAAAATTCTACTAGAAATTTATTATATTCTTTATTTTTTATATTAATATATTATAATATTACCTTCAATTGTTGGAAATCAGAGCATCTGGTCAACATTTCGAGTACATATCCCTGTGTCATAGACTTCCTGACCATAGAGTTGAATACTTCCATTGTTTCACAGGTAATATAGTAATGACTTGCGGTTCTTCCTAAGTCTATAATAAAATATATTTGAAATTGAAAGTGGTTATAGGTTCCATTTACATATGTGAAAAATTTATAATAAAATAAATTAAATTAATTAAATCAATTTATAAGTTACGCACGAGACACGCAAAGCTAACAAAAGCCCATATCATAGCATACAATTAGACATACTACTAAATACTACAAAGAGGTTAGTCGCGGCACAGGGGTACAAGTGTGACTGTTAAAACGAGACAGGTTGTGGATTCGATTGTCACACGAGGAACAAAAAACAATATTTTAATTTTCTTCTTTCATTCGCTCTGGTGTAGAGGCAGAACACAGCATTGAGTTTCACCACTCAACACGCATTGTCTCCAGAATTCAGCGGAAAATGAGCAACGAAGTGTCTTAACACTACATTCCCTCTGCGTACCCTCCTAGATACGGGATACAGTGTGAAGCTAAGAAAAAAGTATTTACCAGTAATATTAAGATCTCCAGTACGTTCGTTGTATCTAAGCATGTGCGTGCGATCGAGCTGCATTGCTGCGTTTGTAATTAATTCCCGCCTTTTGGTTTCCAGCATCGGTTCTTCTTGCACATCGCTGTAGGTTAAGCCGTATACCTGGAAATTATAATAATTTTAATATAATACAAAATATAGACGAAATGTATATAAAACTCTCATACTTTTGATGTTTATTTTGAGTATAAAAGGAATTGAACTATATAAAAATGTTTTGAATAAATCACATCTTTAAATAATCTGTACATGTTATAAAATATAGAGAAACCTAAACGTAAAATTTTAATAGTAAAATACGAGTTTCAATTACATTTTAAATACATATAAATAAATAAAATATTATAGATATAAACGTTTACCTGTGGATTAATCCTCATTCTTACAAAGAGATATGTATAACTCAACCATTCAACTGCTTCATCTATATTTGTAACTGTTCCTAAGGCAACCTACAAAAAATCAATTATATAATATATGTTAAAATCAAATCAGCTTCACGCTGGGATACAGCGAGAAGGCAGAGGGACCTAGTGTTGGGTGGTGGAACTAAACGCCGCGTTTTGCCTCGACACCAGAGCGAAGAAATGAAAATATAAATGTAAGTAAATATTTCATTTCTTCGAATGGGGATCGAACCTACAATTATTATACATTTATTATTTATTCATAATAAATTTACTAACATCGAACCAATTATTTGGATAATAGACATTAGAACTCGACATATACAATTTTTTTATAGGGTATATAAAAAAAAGTAGTTCCATTCTATTCTAGAGAAAGTTGAAGAACAAAAACGAAGTTGAAGAAGACAACCTAAAAGAAATAAAAAAATAAAGAGTACATCTCACCTCAGCATTCAAATTATCAGCCAATAGATTAATAAAATTACTTTCAATTGGGAACTGATTGGTCATAGATTTCAAATAATGTGTTAGCTTATCGTGCGTTGTAATTATGATGCCCGTTCCGGAAGTATCGAATTGTGGTCTTCCAGCTCTTCCGAAGATTTGTAACACATCTAATATGCTCAGGTCCACGAAGGTGCCGTGACTTTGGTCGTATATTTCTGTACCCTATAATGGAAAACAAAAATATTAAAACAAAAACAATTCTTGTTTATGCTTCAGGTTTTTGTTTAATGTGATTATTGCTACGGTAGGACCAGTAAGGAACGATTCTACAAAAGGATATTTTTCACTACATGAGAAAAAAATCTTAAAATTATAGCTTAGGTTACAACTGGTCAGAAAATGTTAGTTTTAGTTAATAGAATAACAATATATATTTTTTTATTAATTTTACAATTTTTTAATCTGTATTTTTAAATATGAAAAGCAGCAGTTGTTGGAATATGACTTTATAATGTAATTTAATATATGTTTAACATAGTAATGTTTTTTATATCAATACAATACAATTTATAATACGTACTCGTATAACAACAGCGTGTGCGGGTAGATTGACTCCCCACGCCAACGTGGAAGTACAAACCAGTACTTTGATATAACCCTCGGCAAAATATTTTTCAACCATATTTCTGAAATATGTAAAAGTAGTAAACAATTTTTTAATTAATATCATGTTAAAAGTAATTTTACGAATATGCTTTAAATTATTTTAAATGCTTTTAAAAATTCTTTAGAATAATAAGTATACTCAAAAATTACATAATCGAATCCTTTTATTTTTCTCAACAAACAAGAAAAACAATTACAGTTACAGTTCGGTCGACACGTTGTGGCCGCCCAGTCAGTTAGCTGTTGATGTCTGCACAGATTTGATTTTAAGATTTTTCTTACTTTTCATTATTTTTTTGCCGAGTGAACAAAGCGCAAAAGTTTAGGAAATCTAACATCACGTGGCCACGACTCGTCGAGCGTACTGTAAATACCATATATCTAAACGTTACCTATCACTCCTCAACATGCCAGCATGATGACAAGCGAAACCAAACGAGAACAATTCACTTAAAATCTTATTAGGACTACTGCCTATAGATTTTTTCGCTTTTAAAAACCCTGCTGAATCTTCCGGTTCGAAATGTTTCAAATGTCCTTTCTTTTGAGCTAACTCCTTTAAAATCATGGCGGTTTGGTGTGTAGCGTTCCGAGCGTGTACAAAAACCATAACTTGATGCCCTTTTTGTACCATATCTGATGCTTTATCATAGCACACTTCGTTCATGATTTGCATCTGTAATATAAGTATGTTGTATAAAGAAGAAAAAAACATATATTTATAAAATGCAAAGTTGATGTATGGATATGAAATCATATTTTGTAAAAAAAAAACAGGTTGACGCTGTTTCTCACGTGGCAGAATATAATAAGCTCAGGATTGTGTTGTCAAAATTGTTAACGTAACGGTTTTGGGTTCGATTTCCATTCGATTTATTAAATATTTAACATTTTCATTTTCACGCTTTTGCAACGAGGCACCGCCGGCGTTGAGTTCTGCCACTCTGTTATATACAATCCATCAAGAATTCGGCTGAAATGGGGGACTTTTTAACACTAGGTTCCCAGAATCCCTTTGCCTAGTCTGCTAGTTCCACGCAAGTATCTCGTAAATTGGGCGATGCGTTACGTTGCGTTTAACTAGTTTCTCTATGGCTTTACGGCTGTACGAGAAGAAGTGTAAGCTGCTAACCTGTCTTAAATGGGCTCCACCACCACTTCCTGTTTCTTTGACACCAATAAATTGCTGTTCAAGGGGCACGGGACGGAAGCGCGAGTCAAAGAAAAATAGACCAATATTTGGATTGACTCGAAGGAATCTGGAAATTAGACACATTATGTTACAAGGAGATTTGAACTTGTTCCCTCTTAGAAATAAGCCATACTCCATATACAAATAAGCCATACAGGCATTTCTTACAACCTTTTACACAATATACTCAATAAAATAATTACCTGGCAACATCTAAATAATTGGGCAAGGTGGCTGATAATCCGACGATCCTAATCATATTCTGTGTAGACTCGACCTGTCTTAGCGTCCTTGCAACTATCGCTTCTACTATCGGACCTCTGTCACCGTGCAGTAAGTGCACTTCGTCTATTATTAACAGTTTTACTATGGACGCCAGTTCTGTGTCAGCTGTGGATTTATATAAATAAGTTTAGTTATTGAAAAAAAACGTGGTTCATTTTAGAAAAAAGGTTATTCACAAAAATCGTACAAGTAACACTTATATGTAGATTATTATATTACAAAAAAATAAAAAATATATAATTTAATAATTTTATGCTAATTCTTGTTAGCTTTGATAACTTCACATATATAAAACCACATTTTATATATGTGAGGTTATCAAAAATTCATGTCGAAATAATTCACAAAATATAGTTCAAATGTGGCATAGAACACGGTATGAAAAAAATTATAACGACAGCACACATTTTCTGCACTATTATGAATGGCAGGTAGAATTTAGTGATTTGCTCTGTTCGTTACTTTCTGTCTCTGTTAAAAAAGCAACAAGACTTACACTGACGTTCCTTCTACACATTCATTATAATTATATTCATATAATAAAAAACCGAACAAGCGCGAGTCGAGATCACTCATCGAGGGTTCCGTACAAAAATTTAGAGGTCTCGAGCTTTTTCTGAAATTCAAACTTTGCCTAGCCCTTTCATCTGATACCTCACTGGAACTAGCGACTTTAATATCAAATTTTGTCCCCCTTTTAAGGCTTTTAATTTTTAGGATTTAACCACAAATGTATAGTTTTCAGTTTTTTTCCTAAACTAATATGTACTAGTAGTACTATCTATAGACGCCAGCTGACAAGTTTCATAGTTCTAAGTCAACCAGAAGTTAGAAGACCGATATCTCCAAGCATTCCTGAGATAAATGCTCTTGACAGACAGACAGACAGACAACAAAGTTCTCCTTTTTTGTTTTCCTTTATTCGATAACCATTGCATTCGCATTTCAACTGAGCCATGTTGGTGATTATTTTGATTTAAAACTGTACTTTGAATTCAAAATATTTTAGAAATCATTCTATATTCATACTTGCTCCTTTCCTAGTAACCACGTCCCACTTCTCCGGCGTGGTGACAATCATTTGCGTCTGTTGCACTTCTGTTTTAGTTAATTTCATATCTCCTGTTAACTCTTTGACTGTTATTCCTAGGCCCTTAAGACGTTTTCCGAAACTTGCTGTCATTTCTGAGGCTAAAGCTTTCATTGGCGCTATGTATATAATCTGTGATAAAAATAAATATGTCAAAAAAAAACCTAGTTTATTTGGTTAACAATTTAGGTTCAGGAAATAATAAAAAAATCATAAAATAGTAGTAATCATTAAAACAACCGAAAATGCAAGTTAAGGAATCTTGTGTGATAATGAAGTTTCGGATACGATTCGAGTGGTACCCCAAAATTATTAAAAGTAGCTACCACTTTCCCTATGAAAAATTTGTGATATTAATATAAATCAGCTTCACGCTATATCCCGCACACAGCAGGGTAGGCAGAGGGAAACTAGTGTTAAGACACTCCGATCCCCACTTACCGCCGAATTTGGAAGGTATTGCGTTTTGAGTGGCGGAACTCAACGCCGCATGTGACATTAATATACTTACTTTAAATTTATTCTTCATTATGACATCGTTCTCTATATGTTGTTTGATCTGATGTACCACAGTTAGTAGAGCTATGTTAGTCTTACCGGCGCCAGTGGGCGCGCATATCAATAGATTCTCATTTGTATTATACGCCGTTTGGAATACTACGGATTGTATACGATTCAACTCTTTTATATTCTCAAACGCCATTTGTCCGATCTAGAAAAATATTAAAGTGTAATGCAATTTATTCAGATTCACGCTGTATCCCGCACACAGCAGGGTAGGCAGAGGGATCTAGTATTAAGACACTCCGTTCCCCACTTTCCGCCGAGTTCTGGAGACATTGCGTATTGAGTTGCGGAACTCCACGCCGTGCTTTAATGAAATTTATACTAATACTAACTAAATTTGTCGTTTGGATGTGGCCAACTGTACTTGCGAGCACTTTGTATGTGCCATAATATCATACACAACACTCAGTTTTTATTATTTGCTCAACATTTTTCTAATAAATCATCATTTCTAAAAAGGATTCAACATATTTTGTTTTTAAACATTTTTAAAGTGTTATTCCCCACTTAGGAAAGAAAAATACTTATTTAGAAAACGTATAAAAATTTTCAAATTTTTATACGTTTTCTATATAAGTATAATTTATATTTCCCAAAATGTATAGTAGATAGTAATGCACGTAAAATATTTTTTTAAAAAATATTTAAACACTGAGAAAAATCTTTTTAAATGTTGAATCAAGTCTTAAAGAAATACTATTATAAAAATGGATATTTCTTTAAGACTTAATTCAACATTTAAAAAAATTGTCAAATATTAATATAGTATATTAAGCAAAAGAAAATATTTTTAAGTACCTCATCCATATCTGATATAGGCACACGTTTGTTTCCCACTTCCAATGGCGCTGACTCATTTTTAGGTATTAATACTTCTTCATATTCCTTGTTGTCTTTTCTTACTGCGTTTTCTGGTAATATTAACTTAAGACCTGATACAAAACCTGAAACAGATTTATGGTATATATATATATATATATATATATATATATATATATATATATATCCATATATATATATATATCCATATATATATATAAACGATTCACAGTACATATTATGTTGGTTAAGTAACATTCACTATAATTGAAAATTTATGAGTATATAGAAGATAAAATAAATTAAATTAGCTTCACGCTGTATCCCGCACACGGCAGGGTAGGCAGAGGGAACCTAGTGTTAAGACACTCCGTTCCCCACTTTCTGCCGAATTCTGGAGGCATTGCGTGTTGAGTGGCAGAACTCAACGCCGCGCTTAGCCTCGACACCAGAGCGAAGAAATGGAAATATAAATTTAAGTAAATATTTCATCTCCTCGAGTGGGAATCGAACCCACAACCAGTCGGTTTTGCAGTCACACCTCGTGCCGTTGCGCCACGACCGGCCTCGATATAAAAGATCTTTGTATGTTAGATGACCTTATGTCATGTAATATAGTCAATTTCATTTCTTTACTCTGGTTTCAAGGCAAAGGGCGGCGTGGATTTCCGCCACTCAATACCCAATGCATCCAAGATTCGGCGGAAAATGAGGAATCATTAAATTAAAATTGTGTTTGGTAAACGTCAAAAGTTACTACTACATTAAATATTAATTGATATATACAGATTTACATATACTTTGTTAATGTAATAGAATATAAAAAGACAACCTTAAAAACGAGTCTGTCGTCCTTCTTAAGGGCACAAGCGTGCTTCTGAAAACGCAATGGTCGTGGGTTCAATGCCATTAGCTTTGCTTTGGAAACGAGGCAAAGCGTAGTGTTAGCGATCAACAAGCAATACCTCAAGAATTTGGAGGAAAATGGGGAATGGAGTGTCTTATCACTAAGTTTCCAGGCTACCTCTGCCTGCCCTGCTATGTGTGGTATACAGTATGAAGCTAAAAAAAGGGTATGTGATAGTCTTGAAAAAAATTGTCGAAGAATTAGTCCTAATATAGTATAAATACATTTATGGCCACATTACCTGCAGAATTCTTAGCATTTATAGAAGAATCATAAACATTTGGATATTGCACTTTAGTTTGAAAGTACGATATCTTTTGTAAGATAGGATCTACATTGTTAGATCTTGTTGTAGAAAACGGGACCAAAGGTTTTGATAATTCTGCTATCCTATTAAACATTATAATAAATTAGACATGAAAAATATTACATATATATAAAAAAAACTTTATTTATAACTATGTTGAATATATAGCAATATAAGTAGTCCATTCAGGACTACTTATATTACTGTATAAATTAAAAAAATATATATTTATTTATATTAAATTCACAGATTTCAAGCATAAAAAGGGCATTGTGTTATATATCACTCTGGGAAAGAAAGAAAATATATATATATTTCTTAAGTGGAAATCAATAATATCAATGCAATAATATAACAAGCAAAGTATTCAAAAATATGTCAAATTATATAATGGATTGAAAGCCATTTTGATGTACTTATTATGGTTGTTGAGTCATGGCCACCCTAAAGATAGATTTTCTAAATTACTTTAGCTTACTTTAAGGCGGCCACGACTCATCGACAGTACTGTATTGTATTGTTTATGATTTGTAATCTGTGTGGCATAGTAGGTATTGGTTAATAATCAAAAATATAATACATTTTATTTATACCTTTTAGCTCTCAACTGTGCTACATTAATTTCTTGATTATCATCATCATCATCTTGCCTCTTGGCATTTTTTTGCTTTTTCTCTTCTTTCCTGACCAATTTAGCCAACATCTTTTCTTGCCCAGATTGTACTGACACTTGACATAAGTATTGAGGCATTTTATTTTCTGGGAGGAGTGAAGCAACTGGAAATAAAAATTATAATAGTACATATTGTTTTTTTTTAATTTAACATTTTATTACGCTTTTATTATGGTAGGCACTTTTTTGCACTGCACTTCATTTTTCTTAAAAATTTAAGACTTGAGTATGCCTGAGTAGGTAAATGAGCATATTATACTTCTCCAATTAGGGGTCAAATCCACAACCATTTTGTTAAATGTCAGATGCCATCCTACAACACCATGATCGACTCATGAATTTACTTGTATTATATTAGTTTTGTTAGTTCTGTAAATTATTGTGCCCAAATTTTTTAAACCATATATAAGAATTATTCTTCAAAGGGCTGATCACATTTTTTAATAAATCATGGCTAACATTATTCTTCATTAAATCACCTTCTAAGCAAAAAAAGTATATCAAAATCAGTTCAAATTTAGGATCTACAAAGCCAGAGATGGGCATACAGTAATAAATCAAACTTATGACATCCCTGTTTTTGTGGTGGTCTAAAAATTTAACTTAGTTTACTTACTTTCAGCAATAGAAGGCTGAGGCGGAGGAGCTTTCAAACTATCAGTGATATCTTTTCTATGTTGCAATATTTCTTCAATAAACTCAAATTTTTCAAAACCAAGTAACTCAAATAAGTCATTTTGTATTTCATCATTACTCCTTGGGGAATTCAATAAGGTTATCATAGATTGTAGAATATCTGCACTTGATATACCACTTGAGACTACATACAATTCCTTTACTTTAGTTTCTAACCAAACTTTGCCAAACTAAAATAAAAAAGACCTGTATTTTATTCTTTTTTAGATTTTATTTTGTGTCTTATTTTAATTATTTAATTTATTATTAGCTTCTCGTGTTTATTGGCACAACTTAACTATGTGCTGTTTAGTTACGAGAACTAGGAAATGAAAATTATACATTTCGCTTAAATAAGGATGGGATCTACACAATCACATTAACAGTCAAAGCCGTGCTGCTGATGTATATTTACAACAGTATTGTTTTTATTTTAAATCTCAGCAGAACTGCCTTCCTAACCGGTGGGAGCTTTTTAGTTTATATGTTTATTCTATGATTCAAAAGTGCTTATAGCAGTCTATTTGAGTAAAGAATATTTTAATTTAAATTTGAAATATTCTTTTTATGCATAGATACCTTAGATGCTGGTTTCGAAACACTTTGAACATTGACCTCTTTACTAGCTGTGTTATTGTATCTCATAGAGAAATCAGTAACAAATGCACTGGATGTGGCAGGCTTTTTAATAAGTTTTGCTAAAGGTTTCTTAGCAGGCTTGTATGGAATATAATGGCATTGTATATTTTCACCCCATATCTTCTTCTCTTCTACTTTTTTGTCCTCTGTCTTTATGTAATCTTTAGATTCCTCTGTTATAGTGCTTGATATTTGCATTACTATCTGAAATGTTTTACATAACTATTTAATTTTGTTGGTAAAATATATTGTATTTAAAAAAAATAATTTAACTAATGATTTGGAAATATAATAATAGTAGTATAATAATATAATAATAGTATGCAGTTTGTTTTTAGCTTAATTTTTTTTATACATAGCACAGATGGAGTAAACTTAGGGTTAAGATGCTCTACTTGTTATTTACTCTCTAATTTTCCAAGTCCAAGAAAAAAAAATCTATCCTCACTTAGAGAAATAATTTAACAAAAATAAGGATCAAATCTACAACATTTTTTAAAAAAAATAATTTGCTCTTTAGTACCCTTTAGAAAAAGAATTATTTAAAAATTCACAAGTTTAGCTTGTGCAGTAAAATCGACCTATTAATTTACTCATCCAAAATGATGTGTACTTATCCAATTATTTAGTACAAAAATAACATATCACCTCACAAATCTTATTAGCAGTGCTTGATAAAACAGTGCCGAACATTTGTCTTAATTGAGACAAATGTTTCAACATTACTAATTCTTGATCTAAAAACATTCTCAAGGTAAATACAGCCGCATCCTCCAAAATATCATTTGTTACATCTCCAGTAAGAAGTTTGCAATCATCTTTTAACTGATCAAGCAGAAGAATAACTGACGAAGGTTCATGGTGCTTTATGTAACTGTATATATCAGTAAAAGATTTGAATCTGTAACATTCATTTTATAAACGATTATTTGACAGAAAGATTATAAAACAATTTAATAGCAAATAATTGTTTTTTCTTACCTCTGGGTGTTTTTTGGTAATATCACTAATAATTTGTTTATATCAGCTGAAGGTTTTAGACAGCGAGGCTTATCGAGTTGTGTGTGAGCTCTAAGAGCTCTTGTTATTCTTGGTAATTCTAACATTGTTGATATAGATCTAAAAATATTGCAAAATCTATTATTATGTATTTTCTTACATTATTATCATAATACTTTTACAATAATATAAATATTTAAATGTGAAAACAAAAAAAATATATATTAAAAACACTTTGTTGATATACTTACAATATTGTGCAATATTTATATTGTGCTTATTCGTAATGATGTTTTAACAAAAAAATACGTAACTTTTAATAAGAAAAACAAAAAATAACACAAAAAACTTTTGATATACTTAAATTTAAGGACAAAAGTCTCAATCGGCTAAAAGTATGAAATTAAACTATGTATATTTCGAATTAAATGCTGCGTTTACATATTTTAGCCTTTCCTTTTGACATATGTAACGTTGACACTTGATAATCAGCCGGTAGTGACAATAATAGGATCGTTCAAAAACATTTACAAATAATTAGTTATTTGTCAACTTCAATAGTTATTAAATAAATCAAATCAAAATAAATCAGCTTCACGCTGTATCCCGCACACAGCAGGGTAGGCAGAGGGAACCTAGTATTAAGACACTCCGTTCCCCACTTTCTGCCGAATTCTGGCGGCATTGCGTGTTGAGTGGCAGAACTCAACGCCGCGCTTAACCTCGACACCAGAGCGAAGAAATGGAAATATAAATTTAAGTAAATATTTCATCTCCTCGAATGAGTGGGGATCGAACCCACAACCACTCGGTTTTACAGGCACACCTCGTGCCGCTGCGCCACGACCGGCCTCAATTTTAAACGGATTTAATAGTTATTAAATCCGTTTATATTTCGTTTACAAAAAAGCAGCAAAGCACAATCGTATATTAATTATTGTGTGGGAAGTTATTATTTATATTTGTCATTTATTTAATATGCGTGATGTGTAATTTATATATTTCAATATTGTAATTTATTTATTTATCATTTATAATTATTAGAATTGTACATACATAAATGTATATATAATTAATAATATTATAAATAGAAATACTTATAGTATTTCTATTTAGTTTATTTACATGTACATGAAACTTTGATATATATAGCCACCGTCATTGCCGCCGACTGGGCCGTGGGAGTGACCGAGTTTACGAATCTACCCCTTGTTCGAAGGATCCAGCAATCGATGCTTGCCACTCGATAAGATTTTGTTACAGTCCATATTTTTCTTGTATTTTTTTTACGGTTATGTATGTTTGTGGTTGACTTTGTAATAATTATATCATGTTAAATTGAGATTTACCATTTGTGCTACCACTATAATTTGTATATTTAAAGTAATTTGTATATTTAATGTTATATTTAAAGTGGTGATGATAAAACTCAGTGCTAACCGTGAGTAGACTTTTATTATTCACAACACTACAACCGTCTAGGAATAAACTAAAAAAGAAAAACAATGTCCTTTTAATTTAAGTTGCTTTTATTTATTGAAGCAATAGTTACAATAATTAATACTATCGGTACATATAGAATTACATTATTAGTTCTATAGTTTTAAAATGAGATTACAGTGATTATGTTGTTGATTGTAACATACAATGAGTTATATTTGAATGTTTTACCTCTGCTTTTGCGGTTTTTCTGTGACAATGCCTAATTTTAAATAGTCATATTTTTATACAACACTTAAATAAGTAGAACTTTCAAATACAACAGCTACAGCCTATAAAATCTAAACACACATTATATATTCAATATTCATTTAATCAAATGCATCGTTAAAACTTTTTCTATGTTGGAGTAAGATCGCTAATGGCGTCAAGACCGTATTGATAAAATTATCGGCTAATTTAGAATATTTTTTTAGTGTTGGTCACACTCATCGCCAAGTCGCCACAAAAAGGCGTCGCGTTCAGTGTGACCAACATAAAAAAATATATATTTAATTAAGTATTTGGTAATTTAATCGATACGATTTGATTTACTAATACCAATCTTACCCTAATAAAGTACCTTATATGATACTACTTTAAATTGTTTCAATGATATATAAATGGGTAGATGATACTATAATCACTATAACTTGTTGATGGTACGATATTCAATTAATATATTTTCAATCTAAACAAAATATTCTATCTAATTGTAATATTGTGATTCATTAAACGTAAAGTAAATATCTTATAACTACAATAATAATATATTTAAATAAATTAAGCTGGGTAATTATAATATATTAGCCAAAACATTTATACACTACGCTCGTTTTTAAACGTTATTTAAAAATAATAACAGAAGTTGTCATTTAAATTTCAAGCAATCCATTTAATTTTATATATTCTTTTAAGTACATATATATAACCAATTTTATAAATAATAATAATTATTAATAAACATTATATACATTTTTTAAAAATTAAATAATAAATATTTCCAATATATTAGGATCTTAACAGTAAGCATAATAATTATATATAAGTACCTATTATATTAAGTTTAGGGCAGTAAAGGCGAAAAGTATTAATTATTTCTTGCATTTTACGTTTACTAATAAAATAATAATTGTTTCATTATTTTTAAGCACTATTAGGAATGTGAAGTGTCGAAAGCTAAAGATTTACAGCGCACAGATATATTTTTTGTCAAAAATTGATATGACATACCCTTTATTATTTGATAATAATATTATCTATGACCCTAAATATTAAAAAAAACATAATATATTATATTAATTAAAAACTTTAAAATGTAACTTATATATACATATTTTGTATTTTTAAAGTACCTTTTACTTTATATAAAATTGTTACTAAATGTATTTAATGTATAAAGAAAACAGAAAATCTTTAGCCCTCAATAAGTAGGGAAATATGATTAAATATATAATTATATTTTACTATATAATTTAATGTTTCGTTTTGTAAATATATTATATTTTGTACTTTGTTTTAAATATCATTATAAAATAAATTATTTAAAAATAAATTAACACTTTTCCCCTTTACCTAGTTATGCTATGTTATGTCTAATTCAAGACATGTGGTGTGTTTGTATTTACCTTACAGTGAATTGAGGCCTCCATTTTTGAATGGTAAGAACTTTGAAAAGCCTAAATAGAATTAAAATGAACACCTCTAAAATCAATGTTATGTACTAAAATTAAAAAAATTAGGCAGAATATTTCATATTCTAATACAGATATTTTTCTAATATAAATCAAAATCCAAGCCAATTGCAATATTCTTTTTTTGTTTTTTTAGAAAAGCTTCAACGATCCACACACAACAATTTTAAAGCCTTACCGGTTAAAAAACAGAGGCAAATGGTTAAGTTTAATTTATATCTATACCCACGTTATATTTTTTTTACTAAAATTCGATAAAACACCTATAATAAGAATCAACAATATCATAGTGCATTAATATGACTATAATTAAACGCAAAATTCTAATATGCCACAATATTTCTTGACTTATCCACTATTTTTATTTATAACGTTTGCAACTTTCGTAGCTTAGCACTGTTATAGTCAATAAATCGAAAAATATTCTTTTAAATATATGTGACACGTATTTTGACTAAATTTTGGTACTTTCGACTCAATTCGATATAATTTATACAAATAATATTCTATTTAAAAAAAAAATGATTTTTTTTGTAAATATAGGATCGCATTTACTTGGAAATGGAAAGTCGAGGTATTATGTTTAATCACAATAAATATATAATTAAAAGCAGTGTTGAAACAAAACATGTGAGTTGAAAAACAGTTTATATTATTTCAATCTTATAATATATTAAGTAATATAAATCAAACATTGAAACGTGCTTTAATATGTTTTATAATTAACTAGTACAAGCTACGTATAATTTACACACAGAAAAGATAAATATCGGATTATAATATTTTATTAACATTTTCCTATATGTATAACAATAATAAATAATAATATGTTCGTTTATAATGATGATTACCATAGACAGATAGATGACTACTAAATCTACAATTATTCTATTAATGACTAGATCGAAAAAATAATAAATTGATTTTACAGTACGGTCAACAAGTCGTGGCTACCTTGATGTTAGTTGTAGACGGCCGCGCATATTGGATTTTAGGATATTTTTAAATATTTTCTTGAGGAGTGAACCTAACCTGGCCGCCCTGGACCACGACTTGTTCGAACGTAATGTATAATATATAATTAAAGCAATGTTTATACTTGGAATGGACCATTACAAACAACCTATGTACCTATTCAACATCTAAAAAGTGTTTATAAAAATATTGTAAGCATAACAAATAATTCATAAAGGGTATCAAAGTTCGACTATATAAAGCTGGCGTCACACGGGGAATGTCACACCGTATTTTTATTATATATCCTCTAAAAAACCTGTTAACCCAACAAAAACAATAATTTGAAACGGTGTGACGTTAAAATCCCTACAAAGACGACAGAATAAGAAATATATGATGTATAAAAATAAATGCGGTTACTAACAGTTCCACTTCAGAAACTTGGTCCAAATTTAAGAGAGAGAGAGAAAAAAAAAGATTAAATCCGTCTTATTTTTGAACACAATTTAAAATTACAAGATATGGTATGGCCTTAGGTATCTATAATATGTATAGCAAATAGCGATATAATACGTTGTTACGATTTCACAAAGGTAAATATTTTAACAAAGAAAGATCTTCTAAAAATACACTAATTTAGCTGATAGTGACTAAAGGAGTCGTTACAGGACGAGTGGTTTAGAAAATTTGTAAATATAGGAGAATCTATAATAAAATACACGCTGAAGATATGGATTATCAATTCTGAACGCACAACAAGACTAATATAATTAAACGAGCTATTTATTCTGTTGAAATTGCTGGGAGAGACTTGTTGTTGAAATAGGTACCTGAAAATATAAAAAATCAAATTAAATCAGCTTCACGCTGTATCCCGTACACGGACAGAAGGGTAGGCAATGGGAATCTTTTGTTACATTGCGTTTCCCATTTTCCGCCAAATTTTTTGAGGTATTGTGTGTTAAGAGGCGCTTAACGCTGGGCTTTTGCCTTGGTGCCAGAGCGAAGCAATGAAAATATTACTAAATAATAATTTATACCCTCGAGTGGATATCGAGCCCACAACTGTCGTGTTACAGTCACATCTTTGTGCCCCTGTGCCACGACGGCCTCAATAAGAAAATATTAGAAATTTTGGTATATTTATAGATCTTTATATTTAGTTCAATTATAATTAGCACAGCCTCAACACATACCTTGGCCTCTTTCCTCCATTACGGTGTGTTTACAGACCTAGAAAATATTATAAAAACCATTAGTATAAAAAAACACCTGAAATAAAAATATGGAGGTCTAATTTTTCTGATTAGACATAGGATAGATAGTATTGTGAAAAGCAGTGGCGTAGCTAGGGTATTTGTTGCCTGGTGCGGCTTAGGACTTGATGCCCTTTAAAATGGTCAAAATAATTTCAGATTTCAAACCACAGTAGAGTAGATATATAATTTTTTATTGCTTCAAAACTATAATAACTATATATAAGTTATAATGGGGGTACAATTCTGTGTCAAGTGGCGACGAATGCGGCGTTGGAGACCGCCACCCAACACGCCACGAGGTGGAGGACGGAGCTACAAATAGCTACGTGGAATGTAAGAGGAGGGATGGAAGAAAAGATGAATGAATTATTAGATGCGATGGATGATAGAGATTTGGATGTCGTTTGTGTGACAGAGACCAAGCGAAAGGGCAATGACACGACCGATTTGCCGGGCAGTCGGGTCGCTTTCTGGGCCGGCGTA